>JAWQFY010000024.1:0-83357 GCA_037055185.1 Capillidium rhysosporum
TTTCCGTCTAATTTTAATATTGCGAGCGCTGCACATTAACAACGAGAAGACCAAGGTGATTCTAAGACCCGACAAGACCACTTTAACCGAGCCCCATCATATCTGGCCCACCTTAACCGATGAAGCTTGGATAAAGGTAGAAGTAGCTTTGAAGGATTTGATTCTAGGCGACTACGGCAAGAAGAACAACGTCAACGTAGCCTCTCTGACTCAATCAGAAATCCGTGATATCATCTTAGGTATGGAGATCTCAGCACCTTCCTTACAGCGTCAGCAGATCGCCGAGATCGAGAAGCAGAACAAAGAGCAGACTCAACTAACTGCTACCACCACTTTGACCCGTAACAAGCACGGTGACGAGATTATAGTCACCACCACCTCTAACTATGAAGCCCAGACTTTTGCTTCTAAGACTGACTGGCGTGTACGTGCCATTGCCAGCACCAACCTGCACTTACGTACTCAGCACATCTACGTTGCTTCCGACGAACTGAAGGACGACGGATTCACCTACATTCTGCCCAAGAATCTGCTCAAACGCTTCATCACCGTTTCCGATTTACGTTCCCAAGTTGCTGGGTTCATCTACGGATTATCCCCACCTGATAAACCTCAAATCAAGGAGATTCGTTGCATCGTCATGGTCCCACAGTGGGGTACCCACCAACGAGTCTTCCTACCTAACCACATTCCTGAGCACGAGCAGTTGGCTGGATTGGAACCATTAGGTTGGTTGCATACCTTACCCAATGAGCTAACCCACCTCGCACCCCAGGACGTCTCCATGCACGCGCAGATGCTTTCATACCCAGGTTGGGATCTAGACCGTTGCGTGGTACTTACCTGCGCTTTCACCCCCGGTTCGTGCTCCCTAACCGCCTACAAGTTAACTCCTTCCGGTTTGGAGTGGGGACGTACCAATAAGGAAATCACAGGCACCAACCCGCCCGGCTACCTTCCCTCCCACTACGAGCGCATCCAGATGCTGCTTACTGACCGCTTCCTAGGCTTCTTCTTAGTACCTGACGACTCTATCTGGAACTACGCATTTATGTCCGGCTCCCACTCTCCGGATATGAAATACAATTTGACTTTGGAACGTCCTATATCTTTCTACTCTGAGCTTCATAGACCTAATCACTTTTTATCATTTGCACAAGTTGAGCAGAGTTTGAAGTCAAATGATGTAGAAGTAGATAGAGAGGATGTTTACCGCTAGTTTTTTACTTATCTTGATTTTTTTAGGATATGAGATATTAAAATCACAGCCGTTTTTTCAATATGCTTTTTCGAGCTCTTTAACAATATTTTTAAAGTGCACCTCCTGGAATATAATTTTAATAAACTGTTATTTTTTGACTATATTTTGAGATATAACAACATCTTTGGGACAGGAAAGTCTAAGATGAATAGATTAAATTTTTAGTTAAAAATAATAATTTTTAACATTTAAAGATATTTAAATAATAACAAGTCAAATCTGTTTACTATTAAATGTAAAGTATGAGTAAAAGTTTATTCATTTTAAAATAATCTTTATTTCAAATTTTCCTCTCAAAGCATTGATACCATAAACCTTATTACCTTTCTAAAGTCAAAAAGTTTTAAAAAAGTATTTATTTTATACGTTTACCTTAACATTTTCAATAAACTTATTTAGAGTTATATCAGTTTCCTTTATCAACTTCTTATTCAACATACTTTCCCTAAAAGTACCGGCTACCATACCTAACCATTAAAATTTAAAAAACGTAGGTTATAAAGGAAAGCTTTACCTTGTCTTAAACTAGGTGTCAGTAATACTGAATTTCCTTCAGTATCGTAATCTTCGATTAATATATTTGCTATAGTTGTTTCAGTTATGTAGTTTAGATTGTCATACAGTATAACATCGTGTACTTCAGTACCTGCTCCTAAATGAAAATAAATTTAAAAATGGGCGCATAAACAAACAAAACGATACTTTGTTTAGCTTCTAAATAATGATTTCTTAAGTTAGTTTTGAAGTTAGATATAATGGGATCTTTAATAATAGTTGGTTGGATATCAATATGAGCTTTGTAGGTAGAAGGTTGAGTAGGTAGTTCTGATATAGATATCTCTATAACTGAGCTTCTATTTATTGTTAAACGCACCTACATAAAAAAATCAGCATAAAATAATAAAATAAAACAAGCCTACTTTTAAATTTTTATTGTTGATGTTTGAATATGCTTTTAGTTTCTCTTCAATATGTTGTATAATCGAACTTTTAGTTAATATTTTTTTGAAATTTAATTGTAAAGAACTTCTATTCAGTCTACGTAGATGATAACTTATTAGTTTTATACCTATCTTAGGTTCGTATACCATAGTTTCTATTAGATAGATGTTGGGATGTTGGGCATCAATTTCATGCATTTATTCTATTTTCTAATCTGAAATCTTTTGTGCTTAACCCATGTTTCTAATATTTAATCAAGGTATTCATCACAAAATAGATGGTTACTGCTCTACGTAATTTCTTTTTAATTTTACTCTTTTAGTTAAATTTAATTAGCTACAAAGTATAAATTTTGTTAAACTGGTTCATTAGCTTAAGCTTTGATTTTGAAAAATATTTTATTTCGAATAGTTTATAAGAATCAACTTCTTCCCAGCTTATTATATCAACAAAAGAAAAATTAAAATTTTTTAAAGCCTAATAACAATTTTACATGAGTAACTTATCTAAACCTCCTAACTATATAACTTCGCCAACACCACGTTCTAACTCTACATCGAATGGAAACCCTTCATTCCTCAGGTACGAAAAAGCTATATTAGAATTTGTCAAGATTAAAATTGCTGAAACTACTAAAAATGAACAACTTGGTATAACTACCTTAAAAGAAGCTGCTGAACATATCAATTCTATTAGACATCTTACTCAGAAAACTATAAAAGCTTTACGCAAAGAAACAAAGGTATTTCCCTAAAAAGTCTCTAGAATTCCTTTAGTTAATTAAAATTTAATTTATTTCTTAGCTTGATGAGCAAATAGATAGCAGTTTTCAACTGGAAGGTTCAAGTATACTTACCAACATCAAATTAGATATAACCAATATGCAGAGACATAACTTTAACAAGAAAGATGAAAACAAAGTATTTAAGATGGAAGTTGATAAAGATTATATTAAATATAAACATAAAGAAGTAGAGTTACTTAAACTTAAAAGGGCTTACGAACAGCTTAAAAATGAAAAGTATTTTTTTTATTTTTGATTTGATATTTACGGATTTATTTTAGTGCAAATAAGCATGATATTGAATTACTACCTGAAGAGAAGTTTGATAAGGAAGCACCTGAGAAGTTGAAGGAAGGTAGTGAAGATCCTCACAAAAAGTTCAAGAGTAGACTAAAGTTTGAATACGCCCAGCGTAGACAGTAATTATTCTCATTACAATTTCGACGATTATTAACACTTCTATTTTTGTTACAAAGGACTGATAAGGATAGGAGGGAACTTATATCTGAAAAGAACAAAATCAAGGCGCAAACTAGTAAGTTCGTTTCTGATATTTCCAAAATTAAAGCCCATGCCAACAACCTGTTAATAGTAAGCTATTTTTTTCTATCATTTGCTTACCTTACCTCAACCAATCCCACTATTTTCAGTCTAACGAAGCTACCGTTCTCAAAGATAGTGTTAAAAAATTAAGGACCCCCGAATCCCAGCAACCGCAAACTCCCGCACAGCTCAAGCCGGAACCTAAGAATTAATGCTTTTAACCGGGCTTTTTAGGCAGTTTGTCAGTGTTACTTAGAACAACAGCACTATTCTATTTTTTTAAGCATGAGTATGTGAGATTCAATAGTGGTTTATGATGAATTTTTATTTCTTTTTATTAAACTGTAGCAATAAGCGCTTTGCTTTTTGTTTCTTAATTAGCAGCTTATCGTATAAATTTGTGCTGCACCTGGTGTTGTATGCTTAATATATTCTTATTATTTTAAATTAATAGATAAGGAATCAGCTATATTCGAAAGAAGCTGATTTCAATTTTAAAAACTTAATAAAATGTAACTACTCAATTAAATTGGATAATAACTAAATAAATTTTATTTATTTATTTAGCCTTATATATATATCAAAAAATTTATAATTCTTAATGAATGAATTTAATCAAAAGTTATAGAAAAATAAAAAAAATTAGAAAGTGAACAGTACTAACAGAAGTACTTTACTTTCTAAAGTACCTTTTATTTTTAATTTTGTTTATAATTTAGTTTACCTTATAACAAGTTTTTTTATTTTATTACTCTTTTTCTAACTAGCAATTTTAGTTAATAATCTGCTAATAATTTTTTGTAGATTTTTTGCATAAAACCAATAACTTTACTTAAATTTTATTTAATATTTAAATTACAGTAGTTTTCATACTATAACTATTCTTTTTCTATTTTCTTATTGAAATTTTACTATTAAATAATTTAAAATTTTAGTTATAATTCCTTTTTACTATATTGCTAGTTTTTAAGTAACTATATATTATTATTAATTAATATAGTTATTAATATAATTAGTAATATTTAAATATTTATTATTTTATATTTTATAAGTATTATTTAAAAAGTAAAAGTAAAACTTAAATTAAAAATAAATAAGTAATTTAAAACTAGTTAATTTAGATTAAATTGTAAATTTTATAATATAAAAGTTTAAAATCTTATAAAAATACTTTAAGTTAAAATTAATAAATTTATACATTTTTATTTTCTTGTTTAAAATATTAAATTTAGCTTAATTAAAGTAAATCTATAAAAATTATAGTATTTAACCTCTAAAACTATAAAAGTATTTATAAATTAAAGTTTATAATTTTAATAATTTTTTGCTATATATTAAATAGTATTTAAATTAAAAAAAATATATTATAAAAAATTAAATAAAAAAAATTAAATTATAATATTAAAAAAGGCTTATTTATATTTTAATACCTTTTTATTTATATATTTTAGCTATAAATACTTAAATTTATAATTTATAAACTAAAATACTTTATTGAAATTTATAAATTTTGCTATAGATTTTTATCATTATTTATAAATATTCAAAATTAGCTTTACTAGTAATTTTTATAAAACATAGCCTTATAAAGCTAGGTATATTTAATTTAAAACTATATAAAAAATTAAACTTTTTTGCTATTGTATAAAAAAGTAAATTTTAATTTTTTTTAAAATATTTTTAAAAACTATTTAAAAGTTTAAGTATTTATATAAAGAATATTAACTTTAAGTATTAATATTATTATAGATTTTTTTACTAATTTTACTTATTTTTAATTTTACTAGCTATAACTAAAAATAAATCTTAAAAAAATTAGATATAATATTATCTATTTAAAATACTAAGTAGTATTACTTAAGTTTAATAATAATATTTAGTTTACTTAATATAGTAAATATTAAATTAATTACTTTTTTACTACTTTTTAGCTTTTAAGCTTTTATATTTAGTATTTTTAACTAAAAGATAATTTTGTTTAATATTATATTAGCTTAGTTTATTAAGTTTTTTTTTAAAATCTACTTTATTATTTTTTAGTTTTTTTTACTAAATACACTATATAGTAATAATTACTTTTAATTTTTCTAACTTTTTACTTTTACTAATTTAATGTACTTAAATCTAACTAAATTAGTTATTTATTATAATATTTTATAGCTTTATTAAAAATTAAATTAGTTTAAAAGTTAGGTTTTATAACTTTACCTTTTTAAAAGTTTTATTTTTATTTTTATTTTTAGTTACTGACTTAATTATTATAATATATATATATATTAAGTATAAATTTTATATTTTTTAATTTTTTAAATTAAAATAAGTTATAAGTAGTTATAAAATTAAATTTATAATTTTAAAACTTTACTTAAGTATTTTACTTAGCTTAAAAACTATATAACTTTACTTATACTTAAATTTTTTTTAATATAATTATATATTTTTTATAATTTTAATTATATTAATATATACAATTCTTATTTTTATAATATAGCTATAAAGATACTATATTCAATTAATTTGAAATTATTTATATAATAAAACTACTTAGTTTTAAATAATATTATTTAAATAGCTAGTATATTTTTTAAAGTAAAAGTTTTAAATTTAAACTATATTAACTTTTTTTTTAATTTATTTTAATAATATATTATAATTTTAAAGCTATACTTTAGTATTTTACAAGGCTTAAAAACTATTTAATTTTATAAATATTTAAAACTTTTTATAACTATACTATAAAAAAATAAAAGTATAACTTTATAACTTATTATACTTAAAAAAACTTAGTAGAAAAAAATTTTTAAAGTAGCTAAAAAGCTTTATTCAAATATATAGTAAATATTTAATATTAAAAAAAGTATTAGCTAATAGATATATAGTAATATTTTATAAATAAATAGTAAAAAAATATTATTATCAGCTAGCTATTATAGATAATAGGATTAAACTAAGAAAAAGCTAAATATAAAAAGCTTGAAATAGCTTTAAAAAATAATAAAAAGTAAAACTAAGCTAAAAAATTATAATAATTATAGTAAAAATTTAAGACTGTATTAAAAAAGAATAATATAAATACTCAAATTATTAAATAATAACTTATAATAAAAAATAAAAAAATAAAAATATCTGATAAAGAGTCTATTTTTAAAAAAAAAAATTAATTTATAAAATAACAATAAAATAGTTATTTAATAAATTATTAGTATAGAGTTTTATATTTAGTTTTTTAAAGCTATATAAATAATTATTTAAAAAATAAGAAAATTAAATACTTTTATATTAATAAAAGATAAAAGAATTAAAAGAAAAAGAAGAGCTTTTTAAAATATTATATATTTATATAATAAAGTTAATATTTATTAGATATATTTTATATTAAAAATAGTTATAAGTAGAATTTAAGTATTTAACTTACACTTTTTTTAAATACTAATATTATAGCTATTTATTGTTTAGCAAATTTAAGTTTTTTTTTTGCTTAATAATAAGATATTTATTTAAAAAAAAAGAAAAAGAAAAAATAAAAATAAAGGTTTATTAAATTATAACTTTTGTTTTTAAAAAAATACTAACTAGTATAGCTAATTAATATAACTTTACTAAGTATAATTTAGCAATATTTTATATTTTTTATAATATATAAGATTAAAAAAAAATAGCTTTTAATATTTAAAGTATATAAAAAAAGCTTACTTAATAAAACTAAATAAGTTAAGCTAATTTTTTAGCTATTTTAAAAATTAAAATAGTATATTAAAGCTTTATTTTAATATATTATACTTTTATAGTTTATATAAATTTATAGAAAATTTATATATTTATATATAATATATATACTTTTTAAATTTTTTTACTATTTATATTATATTTAAATAGTAAAAGTTAAATACTAAACTAAAATATAACTTTAAATAGCTTTAGCTATATTAATAACTATATAATTATATTATATAAATAATATAATTTTTAACATACATTTAACATTTATAATATATAGCTATAGATATAAAATTTTTATAATATTAGCTTATTTTTATACTGCTATATTTATAATATAAATATAATATAAGCTATTCTTTTTTATTTTTTATATACTTATATAATAAAATTTAGTTTTTTTAGTATATAAATTTATTAATACTATACTAATATATATTATAATTTTAATATATATTTATAATGCTACTATAATAATATACTTTGAAAATTATATATAATAGCTAAAAATATATATAAATTTTAATCATTTTTATATAAAAAATATTAAATAAAATATATTATAATTTATAAATTATAAGAAAAAAAAATTTCTAAAAGTTTTTTTATTAATATTTAAACTTTTAAAAATATATACTTATTTTAGTTAATTTTATCAGCTTAATTTTTTATCTAATTTTTAAAAGTAGCTAACTACTTATTACTTTTTTTTAAATAAAGTTAATTTTTTTAAAAGATTAATACTAATATTAATAGCTGCTTAATATTTATTTAATAATTTTTAATTTTATATATTTTTAAAATTTTTAAATATTATAGTTAATAATAAATAAAAATGTTGTCTTTTTAGTTTTAATTTTTTTTAATATATATACTAATACTAATAACTTTTACTATCTTTTTTTAAAATAAAAATTTTAAAATATACTAAGTTTTTTTATATAATGTTATAATAACTAATACTAGTAAAGTATATTATTATAATATATTAGTGATTTTTAACTTTGAATTTTAAAAACTTTTATATAATTGAAATTTTTAACAATTAAATTTTTTTTTATATTTATAACTTATTTATATATTTATATTTATATATATTTAGCTAAATAATAAAATAATTAAATTATAAATACATTTATACAAATATATAACTATATTTTATTTATATTATTTTAAATATTTTAAAATTAGTTTAAGCTTAATTATTATAATATTTTAATATAATTAAGCTATAAATATATATATACTATATATAATATTTGCTATATTTTATAATAATAATATATATATATATATATAATATATAATTTTATAATAGTAAATAAGCTTTTAATATTACTTTTTTATTAAAATATTTTTTATATTAAATAATATAAATAAATTAAAACACAGTAATTTTTTTTAATAATTTATAAATATATATTTTTTAAAATAAATTTTTCATAAAAAATTTTAAAATACTAGTTTAAAATATTATATTAAAATATATATTATAGTATTTAATAGTAAAATAAATACTTAGTATTAAAAAAATATTATTCTTTTATAAAAAATAAAAAAGCATTATTTAAAAATATATAAAAATACTAATAATAGTAAATAGCTTATGATATTTACTAATAACTTACTATTACTATAGTTAGTATAAAGTATTTATTTTATAAATATAATAATATTATTATAACACTTTAATTTAATAATAAATTTTATTAGCATTACTATTATATTTAATATTTTAAAATTTGGAATTAACTATTTAAAATGCAGTTAATTATATATATTATAATCTAAGTTATAAATTAAAAACTAATAATTTAGATTTATTTTTAACTTTATAAAACAATAAGCAAATAAACTACTACTACTAATTTAAAAATCTTTTCTAATTAGAAAATATTATTAAAAAATATTATTAAAAAAATACATATAATAGTAATTTTTTTTAAAAATTTAAAAAAATAAAAAGATAAATTTTATGTAAATTAGTATATTTTTAAATTATATATCTATTACTTCCTACTATAACTACCTTTTTCTATTTTTACTTAATAAACTCTTATTATCAGTAATAAAGAATATATATATATTTTTAATTAGCTTTATTGTTAGTATTTTACTTACATTATTTTATCTACATTTATTTTCTATTATATAGTTACTTTTATACTTTTAAATAGCTCCTATTAAACACAAACCACACATATTATACATACTACCTAATTCCTTTTTAATTCCTTTTTTAAATCTATTTTATTATTATTTTGTATATTTATAAGAAAACTTTATTATTTAAAGAAAAGCTTAGATCTAGCCAAATACTTACCATTAACTATATTTTTAGTTTAAATCATTTATTTATCCGATCCATTGCTTAAACTGCATTGATGAGATGTATCAAAGGATTCTCCAGCCTATAGGCAAAGAGATTGTTATGAGTTTTGATATATTATTAATTATATTATATATTTTTTTAAAATATTGTAATTTATTTAATAACAGAAAAAATATAAAGCACTTTCCTTTTCAGCGACTCTTGAAAAAATATCAACAGGTTCAATGGCACTATTAATCATAACTTTTGATGGTATCTTCTAGGTGGAATACTAATATATTAAATTTTGAATATTCAATTGTGATTTTAAATTTTTACTAGAATTCTGAGAATATTATCACCAATCAAATTAATACTTCTAGTTTTTATTTCAATAATTTAAGCCTTCTTCAGCAGCGTTTCCTGTCTTAAAATTTTAGTTTTTAAATGCCTAAAGTTAAGTCCAAAAAATTAAAGAAGCCGCCACCAGGTTTTGATGTTATAGAACCAACTTTAGATGAATTTAGTAACAAGATGAGAGAAGGTACAATTTCTTTATTATTATTTTTAATCTATTTAAATAGCTGAGAATGAGCCGCATGAAGGGAAACGAAAAGTGGAATCTCTGTGGCCAATCTTTAGAATTCATCACCAACGTAACCGTTACTTATACGAACTTTATTACAAACGCAAGGCAATTAGTAAAGAAGTTTATGATTACTGTGTAAATTCCGGGTTTGCTGATGTTAACCTCATTGCTAAATGGAAAAAACCTGGCTTTGAGAAGTTGTGCTGTTTACGTTGCATTCAACCTAAGGATACCAATTTTGGTAATACTTGCATATGTAGGGTTCCAAGAAACAAACTCGACAAAGACCGAATAGTGGAATGTATTCATTGTGGCTGTCGTGGTTGCTCCTCTGGATAGCAAATTTAATGGTAATTATTTTGCCCAAAATTTTTATATAATCTTTTAAGATTTGCTTCGTCACTATTCATGCACACGATGTATAGATTTACTATAAATTTATATTATATTAATGAATTCTCTACCTCTGTCCCATTTTAGTCGGCAACTTAGTTAACTTTAATTCTATTAAAGTTGGTAAAACGCTAGCAGTTAGACAAACTTTGTATCTCTCTACTGAGAACTAAATTAAAAACGACCCTTTATTAAAAAAGAAAGAGTAAACTGCTTAATGTGATTATTATTGTTTTTTTAATTTATATTTTTATACTAAGTAAAACAACCAATATCTGGCTATTATTAAATCAATAAAGTACGAATTTAACCTAGATCTACTTTTATATCAGCTACAAAACCAATAAAAATATAACAGTACTTACTATGGTGCCATTAAAGATATTATTTTCAATGTAAAATATCTAATAATACATTTTATAAAAAAATAGAAATAAATTTTGGTATAAAAGCATTATAGTAGAAGAAAAAACTGAAATTTAAAGTAATTTTTATCTTAATATTTATCATTTATTATTTCCAAAATTAATTTATTATACCCTTTAAGTTACATTTGCTAGAACACTTAAAAGTATTAAACACTAAAAGTTTATTAAATATAGTTTATATAATTAAATCCATGATTTCTATTAAATATTTTTTATTTTAATTCTTGCTTATTCAAATTACATTTTTCTAACCACTAAAAATATTAAAAATATTCTTAATTTTCTTATATAATGGCTAAATAAAAACTTTATATAAATTATTTTTTTAAAATATTATAAACTAAATATCTTTATAGATTGTACTACTATATTAAATTTTTTATTTATAAAGATTACTTAACAAATGATATTTATTAATATATATTAACTTGAATTATTAGGTAAAATAGTTACTAAAGTAGGGGACTTTATAAGGTAAAGCTTTATAAAATAGCTTATTCTTTCTTTATAAGAATAAAATTAGACAATTTTACATTAATATTAGGTATTAAATTAATTAAAGCTTGTAAAAAAGGTTCTAGATATTTATAGCATTTAGTATTATAGATAATAAAATATTTAACTATTAAAATAAAGTAAATTTTAAAAGTGATATAGAAAAGAATAAATAGAACTATTATAAAAATTTTAAAATAGTTTATTAGTCAAATTATAAGTAATTATCTCTTTTTTAAAAATATTTTAAAAATACCTTTTAATTTTATTAATTATCTTAATTTAGAAAATATTTTCAAAAATATGTAAAATAAAACAAAGCTTATTAATTAAAATCTTAATATTTAAAAGTAATAAAGATGTATAATAAATATAAAAACCAAAAAAATTATAAAAAAAGCAATTTTATAAATAAATAAAATTTTAAAAATAGCAAAGTTTACTAATATATAGCAATTAGCAAATATTTTATTTAAAAAAAAGTTTATATTTTGAATAGTTTTGGAAAAAAAAATTATAAAATTATAAAATAGGAAATTTGAGTAAATAAAAGCTTAAATTAATAATATAATAATAAAAAATAGAAATGATATAGGAAAAGTAATATAAATATAATTAGAATATTTTAAAAAAGATATAAAGTAGCTAAAATAACTAATAATTTCAGTTTTAATTTGCAAAATAATAATAAAATAATGTAAAAACTTTATTATTAAAGTTTTAAAAGCAATTAATAATTAAAATATAAAAGCATAATATTTAAAAAAAGTTTTATAAGAAAACTTTATAAAAATTTGCTAATAATTTAAAAAAAAATCTTTTAATAATTATTAAGCTAAAACATATTTATTAAAAATTAATAAATTTATTTTAATTAACTTAATATAAAACTATTAAAATAAATAATATTATATAAAAGTAGCTTATTTTATACTTTAGCTTATTAAAATATAAATTTTACTTTAAAATATTTTTTTCTTATATAAATAGTAATAATTTAAAATTTAAACTACTTATTAATAGCTATATATAAGTAGCTAGTTAGAAATTTAACTAATTAATTTTTTTACTAATATTATTTTAAATTACTTAACTTTTAATATATTATAAATTTTATTCAAATTTTAAAGCTTATAAATAACATATTTAATAAAATTAGCTATTTATTAAAAGTTTATTATTTTAGTATTTTTAAGATTATTTAAATATAATATATATATATATTTTAAATAAATTCTAAAGCACTTTTATTTACTTTAAATACTATTTGTAATTATTTAGTTTATTATAAGTATATAGCAAATAGCCTTTATTAATAAATAGATAATTAACTATATTTAAAGTAGCTATTTTAATTTTAAAGATTAAATATATAAGAATTTAGCTAATTTTAATAGCTAAAAATATTTATATATATATTTATTTGCTTTTATATATTAAAAATTAATATATTTTAGCAAAATAATATATAAAGTAATATATATAATAAGTATAGTAAATTAAAATAAAAATAAGAAAGTATAACATTGCTTATTATATATTTATATTATATAACAAGTTAAAAATATATTAAATTAAAATAATTAATATTATAAATAAAGTTAAAAATATATTAAACTATATAGTACTAGTAAAGTATTTATAATAAATTTATAATATAATTACTAAAATCAAACTATAAAATAAAAATCTTATAATTATAAAAAGTATTTATTTTAATAGAAAATAAGAGTAATAATTTAAATTTTATAATATATATTTATATTTTTAATTTTTGTTATAGCTATATATATTTAAAGCTATATTATTATTAACTTTTTTAAATATAAACAATTTTTAATAAAATTTACTAAAATGTAATATAAGTTGCATTTTATACTTAATTTTTATTAATTTATATATTATTTTTTTAAAACTTTTAGCTAATTATATATATAGTTTTCTAACTATTTTTAATTTATTTTATTAATTTTTATTATATATATATAATATTTATTACTTTATTATTATTTTAAAATATTAAAATTATAAATACTAAAGTTTTTAAATTATACTACTAATATTTTCTTTATAAAATATTTAAAATAAATATATATATATAATTTAGCTAATAAAATTAGTAAAAAATTTAAAATCAAAATTTACTTATAAATATTAAAAAGTACTTACTAACTAAATTTTTAGCTCTATTAATAAAAAATAATTATACTTATAAAAATTTAAAATTTTTATAGCAATAAATTATAAATTAGTATTTATTACTAGTTTTTAAAATTTTTGCTAAGTATTTATAAATTTATTAAGATATTAATTTATGTAACTTAGAAAGTACCTTTTATTAATTATAAGTATATATTTAAATAATATATAATATAATATTTTAAAAAAGTTTAATATAATTTAATATTTATAAAATTTTAATTTATTTTTATTATGCTACTAATACTTAGTTTATTTTTGCTATATAGTTAAATATTTTTAAATTTAAGAATAAAAACTATAGAAAAAACTTTTTTAAATTACTTTCTAAATAATTTTTTTTAATAATATTTAATAAAAAATAGCTTTACTTAAAAAATTTTTACTTTTTTTATAATTATAAATTATAAACTAGTATTTAAAACTATTAAATTTAAAAAAATTTATAAAGTATTTATAGATTTATTAAAGTATTAAAGTAGTTTAGTTAGAAAATGCTTTTTAACATCTGTAAGTATATGAAAATTATAATAAAAATAAAAATAAAAATAAAAATACATATATATTTATATTTTAATAATTAAAAAAAGTCTTATTTACATTTTATTTAATTTTAAAGTGTTTTAAAATATTTATAAACTGTAAATTTACTATATAAATAGTATATATATATATTACTAGTATAATATTATAGCAATATAGATAATATATACTTAAATCTAAAAATAAAATTTATAACTATCAAATTATTTAAATAGGTTTATTTATATCTATTATAGTAGTATAGTTAATAAAAGTTTAATTCAACATTATTTAAATATATATATAGTAGTAGGCTTACAAAGTATTAAAAAATAGTATTTGTATTGTATTTTATATATATAATTAACTAATTATATTTAGCTACCTTTAAATTGTATTCAAATTAATCTAAATTATAACTCTTTATTTATAAACTTATATAATTTTAATTAATCTTCAAAAATAAATTATTTGCTTATATATATACTTTTTAAGTTTAGAATTTAATAGGTGTATAAAAAATTAAAATAGAATGTTAAACAAGGGCAAATCTAATAAAATTTTAATCTGTATAGAAACTAGATTATATTTAGCTAATATATAAGGTGCTATCTACCTCTACCCTACTGAGAAACATAAACCACAGCTATACAGTAATATAATGTATATAAAATAGAATATATACAGTGCTGGAAAGGTTCAATAAAGTGTAGATGGAACTGTATATGAATTGTCAACTAACTACAGCTTTACTGTTATAAACAAAAAAAGTAAGTTTCAACCAAAGATTATTTTTAGTAATTATCATATTAAGCATCTATTTCATATTAGCACATTAAGTAGTAGCTATTTTATTTTTATTTTTAAACTGTTGTTTAAGTCAGTACAATATATCTAAAATTAGAAAACTAATAAACTTATTAACTTTTAATATATATATCATATTTGATAATAAAATATTTAATTTACCATTTCATATAAATAGAAACAATTTTTATTAACACTTAACAAACTTCAAAGTCCTAAGTATAAATAGTAAAGAACTATATTAAAGTGCTAAAAATTAAAATTTGCAGTTAGGTGGGATATTAATATTGGTAGTTTAAGGTAAAGTTGAAGTTGGAAATCAACCAACTTAAAATTTAGATAAGCGTATTGGCTGTAATTTAACTATACCGCTAAAATTACAACAGACCACACTCTTTTAAGTTAACTTGGACGACGATGTCGTTGACTGCCGACATAACAAACTTAATCTGTTTGGTATCGGTAGCACAGGTAAAGTGCGTATATATGGGTTTGTCGTTCTTGTTCAAAGCTAAAAATTTAGATTTGAAGAACTCGCAAGCTAACTGGAAATCGTTTCCACCTATAATGAATTAGTAACTTACTTCAATATCATTAATCTTACCAGTAAATTCGGGGAAATAATCAACCACCGGAGATTTAGGTAGTTTATCACGCAAGATATCGATCTTGTTTAAAAATAGGATAATAGCTGTGTTTATAAACCATTTAGAGTTACAAACTGAATCGAATAAGGTGAAAGATTCATGCATACGGTTCTAAATTAAAAGTTAGTAAAATTAATTTAAGTTAAATATACCATATTGTCATCTTCGATTAAGGTTTGATCATATTCATTAATAGCAACTAAAAATATAATCGAAGTAACATTTTCGAAGCAATGGATCCATTTCTTACGTTCGGAACGTTGACCACCTACATCTACCATACGGTAGGTCAACTTACCGACTTGGAAAATAGTTTCAGTTATACCAGTTGACTTTACACGGGAGCGCAGGACATCCTGATCATCAGGTAGGTATTCAGGTTGTGAAAAGCGCTCTATTGAGTTGAAGTAGCTAAAAAGAATGTAAATAAAATAAAGTAGAAAAGAACTATACTAGGAAGCGGAATCGTTAAGTTGGAATTCCCTGGAACGAGCAAAACAAGATTTAACTCCGCTGTCAACCCAAAGTTCACTCAAAGCTCTAGAAACGTCAGCTGGTAAGTAGCTATAGTTAAGTGGGTTGGGTAGTTGGAAGATAAGTTCAACATGAGCTTGGTTTCGGTCATCTCCTAAAGAGATACCTAACTCCGACATAGCTTCCAAAATAACTCGCATCGATACGATCGTATTAGAGAATATCACTTCCTTAAATTCGTTCTTTGCTGAGTCGGAGTACGATCCGTTATGAATAAGTTCCATCTGTTTAACTATCGTACTTTTACCCGATTCACCGGCACCTACCTAAAGTTAGTCCACTTGAACTAATGGTATAACTTACCTAACAGCAGTAACTTTACTTCATTTTTCATCAACGCTTTATCGGCTTTAAGTTGGTTTTCGATAGCATCGTTCTGTTCGAATCCAGCGTTATTGGTAGACTGGCAACAACCCATTATTAATATTAAAGGTTCAAATTAGAAAAGTTCAGTTGATTTTTATTCTACTAAAACTTGTATTGAATACCACTTTGCCTGTTCTAAAGTCCTATAAACTTTGGTACAATTGATGCTACTTGAATAAATTAGGCAAGTAACAATGCATCGCAGGTTCCTAATTCTGATGCTGGAGCCATTGCCAATCCAGCTAAAATACTACAGGCTAAAAGTTTCGCCTACTAAATTGGCCATTTAGTCTGGAGAAATAAACCAGAACACTTGTAATAAGTTTAATTTACCGAAATTAGTCCAACAATAAATAGCTGTTACTACCATTGGTTAAATAAAGCTATGTTAAACGTTAATTAGAATTTCGTGCTCATGATTTAACTAAATTAGAGTTTATTAAAATATGCATTCGATAATGGGGTTTTAAAAATTGAGTATTAAACCACTTAGATTTTAAACAACGCTTAAAATTTTAATATGAAATAAATTAATGGCTATGTTAAATAAATTTTAAAGCTAGTGAAGCGTAGTGGTACGATATTTTATAGGGAAGTTGAAGTGGTGTGCCGAGTTTAAACTGAGCTGAATTAAGTTTAAAATTTCTAAAATTTTATTTGGATAAAGATTGGGTGCTAAACTTTTAAAACTAGTGTTTGTTTCTAACTTTAATTTATCTTTGTTTTAATTAATTTGAAGCGTTTTCTATTACCGTTTTAGACCATTTTATCTACAAAAGTTAAAACCTTGTTGCTTTCCACTTTCAGTTTGAAAGCACGAAAATTAGAGCTTGTGTAAGTTGATTAATACATCACTTATACGACAATACATTTACGTTTAGTATCGTCTACATTTTTTCAATTTACCCCAAAGCTTTAAAGTGTTAAAATGCAGTAATTTCAAATTAAATAAGCAGTTTGTTTTATCATTGGATCAACTATAACTTCTAATAGAACTTTAATTATTCCTTATTTTGGAGATTCTCGAAGTTGAAACAGAAGCACTTTAAAACTTATTTCGCCTTCAGTTACCTAACTAAGCCCACCCTAGCCTAGAACTTTGATACAGCAACCGAGCCAACCCAAACGAATATAGCTTAAAATAAAACTATTCGTTTTTTTTTTTGATTAGGGTGAACCTATTACTAGATTTTAGCTATAGCTTTTTATTAGCTTGCTGTAATAGTTTAAAAAAGGAAGAGAGTTAGAATATTGATATCTATTTTTGTATATAATAGTTGGCCTTAATATATATATATATATATATTAAGGTGTATATATTTGCAAAGAAAATAGGTGTGGAACTGATGAATTAAATATTAATAAGAAATAGAAAGGTATCGTCAACGGGTATACTGTGCATATAAATTTATTACCCAAATCATAACTATAAAACATAGGATAGCTATTACATGTAACAGTATAATTACAACTTAAGTTGCAATTAATGGATGAAAAACCTATAATAAACTACCAAAACTTATCTATGCTAATCTCATTAAGCTTATAATTAAAGTCCTTAATTTTAAATTATATATTGAAGGGAGGAATAATTAAAAAGTATATTATAAGCTGTTATCTATACAAAGCTTCTATAATTAAGTGGAACTTACAAATATATTGATATTAAAAGTTTTAGCATACTAAGAAGTAAAAGATACTAAAATTAGTTAGATACTACTATTTATAGTAAAGAACA
The DNA here is from genome assembly GCA_037055185.1 of Capillidium rhysosporum. Lineage (NCBI taxonomy): Eukaryota > Fungi > Entomophthoromycota > Entomophthoromycetes > Entomophthorales > Capillidiaceae > Capillidium > Capillidium rhysosporum. The sequence goes on from JAWQFY010000024.1 coordinate 18,277, forward strand.
GATGAGTAAATGTCTACTAAAAACTACTTTTTTTATAAATGAATATTTAAAGCTAATATATTAAAATAATTATAATACTTAAGCATTTAACTTAACTTATTTAAAAAGAAAAACTTATATAGTAATATAAATTAAGTAGTAATTATACCTTCAGATATTTTGAAGCCATTTAAAACTAGTTATTAATAAAAAAATTTAACTTTTTTTATTTGCTTATAAACTATATATTAGTATATAAAAATAAAAGCTAATTTATTAATTTAAGTATAAGCTTTTAACTTTAAATTGCTTTAAAAAACAAAGTTAAAAGATAATAGTAACTATGTTTTAATATTACTAATAAGATAAAAAAGTTATATATAAGTTAATAAAATTTTATTAGAATTTAATTTTATTATTTTTTATTAAGATATAAAAAATTATTTTAAAGTAAATGTTTATATTTATTAATAAAAATTTAATAAATAGTATTAAATTATTATACTTAATATATTAAATTAGTTTATTTTTAATATTATTTTTTATTCTAATATTTAAATATTTAATTTACTGCTAATTAATTAAATAGTTAATTAATTTTAGTTTAAACTATAATAATACTTAACTTTTTTTCTTATTTTAGTTTGCAATTATTTAAAAAATATTTTTTAACTAAAATTATATTTTCTTTTAAAAATTTTACAATAATATACAAAGTAATACTTTTTTTAGCTATAATAATAATAGTAAACTTTTATTTTTAAAAGTTTTATTTTTATTTTTTAATTTAAAACTTTTTTATACTTAATATTATTTAATTTTTTAAAAATATATAAGCTAATATATATTTTATATTTTTTTAAAAATCTGAATATATTTAAAAGTTTCAAAGAAAAGAAACTATAACAATAAAAGCTATTTATTTTAATAAAATAAATAATATATTATTATTTAAAATACTAGTATAAATCTAGCCTTTTTAAAATTTTAAGCTAAATATTTATAATATAATAGCTAATTTATATTAATAACTTAAAATACTAATTTTTACTATTTAAAAGTATATATAAAGTTAAATAATATACTTATACTATAGCTATATTGATTATAATAATAATTTATAGTTAAAAAATATTAGTTAATTATATATTTGAAATTTTTAAGTTTTAAAAATTCTAATTATAAGTAAATATTTGCTTTTTTTTAAAAAGTAAAAAAACTTATTTTAAAAAATAATATAATTATTTATATATAATATATACAATACTTTTATTAATAGTTTAGTATATTTTAAATTAAATATAATATTATATCTATTAATTTTCTTTTTAATAAATTTATTTAAAATACTAATTAGCTTAGTAGCTATATATATAATATTTTAAAGTAGTTTAAATATAAAAACTATACTAATATTTATTATATAAAATTAATTTAAAGTTATAATATTATTATTTAATATATAATTAGTTACTATTTTAAAAATATATATACTTATATTAATATGAATATAAGTAATAAAAATTTATTTTTTTAAATTTTTTTTATAAAACTAGTTTAATAAAAGTTTAAAACTTATTATTATTTTATTCATTATTATTTTTTTATTAAATTTTATTATATTATAAAATATATTAAAATTTAGTTTTTTTATTTATATAAGCTTTTATTAAAAATATATTAGAAAATTATTTTACTATTAATATAATAGTAAAAATTCCTATTTTAATTTAATTATTAATAATTTAACTTGTTTTTAAAATAATATTTTACTAAAAGCTTACTTTTTTTACTATTAAATATTAGTCTATTATTTTACTTTTTTAATATACTTTTTATATTTTATATTAGTTATTATTATTTTAAATAATATTAAGCTAAAATGCTTAATGTTACTTTAATTATATAATAAGCCTAAAATTTTTAATTTTAATATAGCTATATAATAAATCAAAATTTAAAATAATTATATATTAAAACTGAAATACTTATTTTTAACTTAATTATTTAATTAGCTAAAAATTTTACTTTTAACTTAACTATTTAATTAAACTAAAGTTTTTATTTTTATTTTAGCTATATATTAAAGCTTATTACTATTTTACTTATAAAATTAATAGCAATATTATATTTATATTTTTAAAATTTTAAATTTTGCCTAAAAATACTATATTTTATTTTTATTAATAATATAATATTAATTAAAAATATATTTATTAAACTAAATAATAATTTTTAAATTATAGTTTTTCTAAATAAATATTTTATTAGTATATATTATATAATATATATTTTTTAATAATATTCTTTTACTAATAATTAATATAAAAGTTAAATTTTAATTTTTTTTAAAATAAATAAAGCTAATTATTTATATATTTTTATTTATTATACTGCTAAATATAATATACTAATTTTTAAAAAGTACTTATTTTTAATTTTTTACTTATTTATAAAAATTATTTTATAATTGCTATTAAATATTAAGCTTTTTCTATATTAATAAAATATTATATATTAATAAATGCTAATAATAAATACTTTTAATATAGTAATATTATAGCTTATAATTTTTAATATTTACTTTAAGTTAAAATTTAATTTAATTAAACTATAAAATAATTTTTATAAATAAGTAAAAAATTAAAAATAAGTACTTTTTAAAATTTTTTATATATTATTTATAGTTACTTATTTTTAAAATTTTAAAAATATATTTTTAGAAAAGTTTTTACTTTTTTTAATTTTTTATAATATTTAAATTAGCTATAAAATAAAAATTTTAAATATATTTATTATTTTAAAATTTACTTTTTAATATTAAATTATTAAAGTATTTTTAAAAACTAATATATAAAAATAATAAAAATTTTATTATACTTATTAAAAAATATTATATACTTATTTAAATAAAAATTATATAATTGCATAGTTAATTTAAACTTAATTTTTAGTAAAATTTAATATAATATTTAAATTATTATAGTAAAACTATTATAGTAATTTTAATTTTTTTTGCTTATTTATTTTTAATTTATAAAATATAATAAAAAATTAGTTTTATATTTATATAAATATAAAGCTGTTACTGTATTAATTCAAATTAATAAATTTATATTAGTGTTAAAAAATAAAATAAAATCTAATAGTATTAAGCTTATTAATATTTAGTTTGTTAATTATATTATAATTAGTATAAGTAATAACTTAATCAAAAGTTAGCTAGATTTTTTATATTACCTTTTTTATAAAATGAATATATATTTGCTACTTTTAATTTTAGAATTCATTTATTATTATATTAACTATTATTTACTATATATATAAATAGGATTATTATATTTTTATAAATTTGTTTAAAAAAGCTATAGTATATACTATCTTATTTAAGCCTACTTATACCTAATATAAAAGCAAATATTATAATAAGTTTTTCTTTTAAAATATGTGCATTAATTGCTTTTTTATCTGTTTTTATAACTTGATTTATAGTTATACTTTCTTTTATCTAATGTAAATTAACATTTCATATATAATTATACAAGCTATTTTAAATTTATATTTAAAAAATATATTATTTTCTAAATAAATATTAATAAATTTTAGTATTATACTTAATACTATATTATTTTGTAATTTTTAATGTAAATTGATTTATAAGTTTTAAATAGGTGAATATATTTTTGGTATAGCTAAATATATATACTTCAAAGTAATATTTACACTTTTTAAAATTTAAATAGTTTTGGTAAAGTATATATAAATTTAGATGCTTTATAGAAAAAATTTAATACAATATAGGTAATGTATGTTTAAAATTTTGTATTTCTCTATTGGGTTTATTATGAATTATTAAATCTTAAAATTAGGAACCAGTTAATTTTAAAAATAATTGATCCTATATTTATATACTATTTATAAGTAAAATAAAAGAGTTACTAATAGATAATGGCAGCTTTTATAAATTAGTATAAACTTCTGAGCTAGAAACACTAAACATATCTTAAATAACACTATGTTTAAAAAGTATTTTTGTCTAGATTATTAAAAATCATGATTAAATTATTAGGATATTTACTTTTTTATTTATCTTAAACCTAATATAAATTATAAACCAACTAAATACTGTAAATTTTACTAAAAAATAAAAAATTAAAACTTAAATTTTATTAAGTTTTTCCAAGAATTATATTGCTACCGATTATAACTCTAAGAAACTAGTTAACTTATTAAGTTACTTGCATTAAGTAAATATGTTAGTAAATGCGAACGGGTGTGTTATAAATCAATGCTTTGGTTAGTAGTACGCCTGGGAAAGTATTTATCTCGTAATCTGTGTAAAAAGTATCCTAAAAAGAAATACCCTACGCCCACTACAATAATAACAACGATGGTAACAGCAGTTAGTACAGGATGATCCTTGTAATTTAAAAATTCATAAACCCAAAATCCGTAGCTAAAAGTAATGTTAATAAAATATTAAACTACAAAATGGTACATGTGATTCAGTAGAAAAGCATAAGGGACATATAATAAAAGTATAGGGATAACGATGGCGGCATGCGACAAGACCATGTTATTATTTCCAAGTAAAAATTCAATAATCATTATAACAAAATTGAAGGCATGCATCGACACAGAGATAAAAGCACCGTAAGTAGTTTTAAGAGTAGGGTCCCACGCAGCCAAAATGGCCCAATATACTAACGTTACAATAAAGCTTAAAGTAAAGCAACATTCATAAAGTAGAGTGTATAAGAAATGAAATACCCAATGAACTCCTTCGTAAGGTTTATAAGATCCTTTTCCAAAAAGATGGCGACAAGATAAAAAAGTTGAGACCTAATTTAAGTTAATGAATTGTTAATGAAATTAGTTTTACTAGTAAATAAGCAAAAATCCCATAGAAATCAAGAACCGTAAGAAACATAACGTATACTAAAGAGTATTGCCTATCAATTGCGAGGTATGCAACAAAAACTGCAAAATAGAATGAGGTAAGAATAATTCGAACTATAGCAAGTTGGTTGGGAGTTATAAGATTGGATTCGATTGTCCTTTGACAGTTTAGTTGTCTCACCCCAAGAAATCGATGACCTAAACTTTCTTTGCTAGATTTGGCATTACCTGCTTCGTTGATTTGGTTCATGTTGAGCTTACGATCTTTAAACAAAAACGTTTAAACTTAAATTATACTTCGTCTTTAGTAATTGAGTTAAAAAAGTTGTATTTAAAGTTTTTTTTCTGAGTTTATAAAATGCTAAGTTATGTAATGTTTGGCATCGTATTATTAATGTTAAGTCTACCCCACCCTCCTTGTCGGAATTTAATAGTTGAATTAAAGTGGGTAAACTGTTGGTATGGCTTATCCGGTTTCAAAAGTATCGAAAAAGCATCAAAAAAGAAAAATAACTAAAAGTTAATTTTATTGTAAGGGTAGGTTTATATAATCTTAAAAAGGTGATATATGGAATAAGTATTTCTTAATTGGTACGTAAATAACTGAGTTCTTATAAGAGAAAACCTACATATTTCGACAGTTTACAATATTAAAATTACATAATTTTATAAAAGTTAATAACAGTTACCTGAGAGGGCACCTTTAAATGATTTATTATTATCAATCGAATGTAAAATAGCACTGTTCTATTTGCATTATACAATATTGTATAGATGGAGTGCTTAAGCTGTGAATTGCTGGGGTGTGAATTTAAGAGTCGGCCTCCCACTAGCAGTATAGAATCGCCAACATCAAACTATATAAAAGCAGTGAGGGTAGTATCAAGTCTAGAATTCATGGTAGGTGCTGTAAGTATTAACATATTCTTTTGCTCTTTTTATATGTTTTCAAATCTTAAGATCCATTTGTTAGTTCAATTTAATAATAGAACTTCTTAATTTATGCCTATAGAAAAATTTACAGGAAATTTTCTTAACAATCAAGTATATTTTTATATAATAAATCTATACTACTATATGGCAAAAAATGTTTGTGTTTATCCTTTTTTGACCAAATTACATTTCGCAAAACTTTAGAGTCCAAAGATTATAATTTTCGCAGTTTTAACTAAATTAAGCCGAATTTAACATTTTAAATTAAAAAAAATAAAGACGTTTGGGTTTATCAATTTTAGTTCAAAGTATTTTTGTAAGATTTTGAGGTTCTATATAATAAAGTTTACAGTTTAAATCTAAATTGATTGGTTTTAAATAACATTCTTTTTTAACTAAAATCCTTTTGTACTTTTACTTCGTACTAGCCTTTAGAATTTTATCAAAATATTTAGTTATTAAAAGAAAGTAAACAATACTAAAATTACATATTTTACAATAGTTTATTAACTATACTATATTTAATACTATATTTAAAATTAACTTTATTATAAAATATTTTGTAAGTATGACATTTATACTATAATGACATGCAGAAGATCTTAAATATGCTAAAAGGAAGTTGTAGTTATAATAACAAGATAAGCAATAATAATACTGTTTTTATTATTAGATTATAGAAATGTAAGCAAGACAATATAAAAGAATAATATAATAATGTGAGAACTAGGAATTCAATTAAATAACTAATAGTAAAGAGTGAAACCAATTAGTAAATATTACAAAATGATAAAACAATTTAATAGAAGTTAGTATATTTAATATAGAAAATAATAAAAGCAAATAAAATAATAGTAATTTTTTGAAAATTTAGAATTAAAACTATATTATTAATAAAACTTTATATATATATATTTAATAATTTAGCAGCATTTAAAAGTAAGAAATAATATTTAACAAAATAATGGTAATCTTAATAAAACTATAAATTAGTAGAGAATATATACTTAGTAAATACTATAATGCTAAATCTGTATATATATTTTCTATACTTATTTATTTTAGATTATTATTTTAAATAAAAACTTAAAAATATAAAATTAATTTTTTAATATAAAGTTTAATTTTTAAGATTTTTTAAACTAAATCAATTTATTAATTAGATTTCTCTTAGTAAAATAAAATATTGAAAAATAATAAATAATAAATTTAATATTTATACTTTATATAAAAACTAAGGTATTAGTATATAAATAGTTAACTACTTTTAAAAATTAAATTAATAAAATTATTTAAAAATAAAACTTATTTATTTATTTGCTATTTATATAAAAAAGACCTAAAGTAAAAATTTTTACTATATTTTTAATATAATTTACTAAAATAATTTAAAATAATTTGAAAAATAGATAAAATAAAAAATAAATATTTACTACTATATAGTTAATATATTTTTAACTATTATTAATATATTTTAAAATATTGTTTTAGTTTATTAAAAATTAATATAGTTTTAATATATTTATATATTTAAAAAATAGCTATATATATTTATTATATAAGTAAGTATATTAGTAAATATTTTTATTAATTATTATAAATAATTATAGTTAAATATGTATTAATAATACTATTATAAAGTTATTAATATAATTAGAGAATATTTAAAATATAGCTTTAATTAATAAGTACTTAGTATTTACCTTTTAAAATATACTTAAAAATAAGTAAGTAAAATAAATTTAAAATATTTAAACTTATATACTAAATATATAAAAGTATATTTAAACTAAATAAATATTAAAACTATAATATTTTATTATATAAAGTAATATTTTAAATTTAAAAATAGCTAAAATAGTAGTTTAATTTACTTTATATAGTAAATTAAAATTAAATGAATTATAGACTGAAAAAATATTAAAATAAAGCTTTTATATTATAAAATAATATTAAACTATTAAAAAAATGTAGTATAAAAGAAAAAAAAAATTGGATTAAAAGTATACTAGCTATTTAAATATATATAGTGAAGCTATAAAAATAAAAAAGTAACTACTTTTAAAGTAGTTAAATTTAATTTTAAAATTTAATAAAAATTATTATTTATATATTTTTAAAGTATATATTATTTAATATATTTTACTAAAAGTTATTTTAAAAATTAAATAGGCTATATAGTAGCTAATTATTTTTAAAATAATATCTACTACTAAAAAATAAAAATATTTAAAAAAAAAATACTATATATTGAGATTATAAATTTTTGCTTTATAAATAGTAAAATATTATACTTAATAATAATTTTATATAATTATACTTAAAAGCTATATAATAACTATTATTTATAATTTTCTAAAGTATATTACTATACTAATACTATAAATTTATTTTAATTTTATTTAAAACTTTAATTATAAAAATAATAAGCTATTTAAAAAAATAATTTATAAAATTATAATCTATTTTTTTTATTATATTAAAAAAACACTAATAATTTATAAATTATATTAAATGCTTAGCTTTATAAGGTAATATTTTATAAAAAATACTAGTAAGCCTAAATTAAAAACTTATAAATAGCTATTAAAACCTATAGTTTATAATTAAATTTTAAAAAACTATACTAATATTTGAAATTTTAGAGTTTTTTTTATATTATTAAAATAAAACTTTTATTAATATTATTTTTTTCTTTAAAAAGTTTAGATATATTTTAGTATAGTTAATTTTTAAAGGTGTATACTACTAATAAAAGTAATAAATAGACTATTATATAACATTTGCACTATTTAATTTTTTTTTCTTTTTCAATAACTTTTTGTAAATTTTATTCTAAGTTTTAAGCTTTTCAATATATAAAAAGTATAATTTATAATTATTTAGTAATTAGTTGCTTTATTAGGTTAATAGCTTTTTATTTAATTTTTAAAATTAAAATAAACTACTTCTAAAAGTAGCTAATTTCTTAAATAAACCTTATAACCATATTTTATAATATTATATATATATAATAGTAGTTATTTATTTGCATAAATTCATGTCTACTATTTTATATTATATAAATATACTTTTTATACTAGTAATTTTCTATCTAATAGTAAAGTTTATACTTGTTAAAAAGTCGATATAAAGTATTAAAATAAAATTAATAAATTAATATTAAGTAAACTAAACTAGATAAAGTTATTAAGCTATCTTGAAAAGTATATTAAAAACCTTAAACTATATTAATATTTAATAAAATTTAAAGGAAAATTATATAAATAAAATTTTTAAAACTTTATTATAAATATATTTTAGTTTATAATAAGAATTTTTTTAGACAAGTTTTATATTTTAAAACTTAAGTGAAGTAGTTGTAAAGGGTAAGTATAAAATAGTATTGTTATTTAGAAACTATATAAAGTATAAAATAATACCTTCAATTTTTTTACTGTAATCGTATACTTTAAATTTTAAATTAAAATAAAATCGATGAACTACCTTTTAATAATAAAAATTTACTATTTAAAACTAGTATATAAATTAAAAATAATATTAAACTTATTATTTTAGATAATAATTAATAGCTGTTATTAATACTATTAAAGTAGATGAAAATTTTATAAAAATTATCCAGTTCAATCAATAAACATTCTTTATTTTAAACGAATAAACTGTACCCTATCAAAAAGTATAAAAAGTATAATTTACTATCAAAGTTTATTAATAAAATTAAAATTAAGCAACTGAGTTTAGCTAAAAAGTTGACTGTTCCAATTTAAATCGGTATCGGTATTAAAATTCGACGTTTTGAGAAGCTTTACGTTTCTTAAAAAAATTATCGCGTAACCGGTGTACAAACCAGCCTATAAAGTAATAAACTACCCCTACTACTACGATAGCAACTACCGTAACAGCGGTTAATGTTGGGTGAGCACGGTAGTTGAAGAACTCGTAGACCCAAATGTCGTAGCTAAAAGAAACGTTATTAAAAGACTACTATTAATAGTTACATGTAATTGAGTAAGAACGCGTACGGTATGTACAGCAGCAATAAAGGGACTACGATTATGGCGTGGCTTAAAACCATACTGTTATTACCAAGTACAAACTCACAAACCATTATTATAAAATTAAAAGCGTGCATAGATATCGAAGTGAAAGCTGCGGTAGGGTCCACTGCTTTAAAGTCGGCTTTAGCTAGGATAGCCCAGTACACCAAAGTTACGATGAAACTTAAAGTAAAGCAACATTCGTAAAGTATGGTGTAGAAGAAGTGGAATAACCAATGGGATCCATGGTACGGTTGATAGGTACCCTTCCCAAACAGGTGTCGACACGATAAGAAAGTAGATACCTACCGTACAGTTAGTATAGATACAAATTAAGTAACAAGTACCAACAAGTAAGCGAAGATACCGTAGTAATCCAATACGGTTAGAAACTTTACGTAATCTAAAGAAGGTTTACCAACTGAAAGGTGCACTACGAATACAGCAAAGTAGTATAAAGTAAATATAATTCGAATTATAGCAAGTTGATTCGCAGTTATAAGGTTGGATTCGATGGTCCTTTGACAATTTAGTTGATCTAAACCGAGGAAACGGTGCCCTAAACTTTTACGTTTCAGTTGGTCGGTTTGGTTGTCGTTACTATCGATCTGATACATAAACTTTAAATTGAAAAAAAAAGATTTTTATAAAACTGAGGTTGAATACATTTCCTTTATTTAAATAATGTTATTTAAATAATCTACCCTACTTTAAACTTAATATTTTTTTTAAAGTATAAATTAAGATTAGATTTTATTGCTTTAATTTTATACCAATTCAACTTTTGCATGAAAGTTTTTAAAAAATTTATGGCTTATTAATTCTTTAAAATTAAATAAATAAATTATACTTATCAACTATTTACTATATTTTTTTAAACTTTAATTCGATTTATAAATTTTATTTATTTAATAGTATATAGGTACCGTAAATTATTAAAATTTAATTCTATTTCTATTTTAATATAGTAATTATATATCTAATTTAATTTTTAAATTGAAATAGATAAAATTGATTAAAAAAAATATTTACTTTAATTGAAAATTTTTACTATTATTTAAATGAATTAAATAATATATTATAAAAATTGTAGAATAAATAGTTCGTAACTGAGTTTTTATTATATAAAACATAATTTTATAAATTAATTTAATTCTAATTTAAATAAATGCTTTTATGGTTAAAATATAATATAGATTAATAGTACTTCGGTACGGTATCAAATTTTAGGCAAAACAATAGTTAAAATTAAAATGATGGTAATATCGTTACTATTTTGAAAAGTAGCAATTTACTAATATTTATAAAATAAAATTGAAAATTATTTATAATTTTAATATTTAAATAAAAATACAAATAAAAAGTAAATATATAAATGATATAAAATTAATTTTATATTATTTTAATCATTTTATAATTCTAATTCAATTCTTTTAATTTTATACCAACTTTATTCCTAATTATATATTTTAAGGATGGTTCGGATTTGGTTACCGGATTTTAAGTATTTCAATTTGTAATTTGTAAATGACTTACCCCACAAATTTAAACTTGATAAATTTAGTAATCGGAAACTTTTGTTCTAACTAATTTAATAAACTGAATTAGGAATTGTAATTGTAGATAATATCTATTACGTAATTAGTGAAGTACTGCTAAATTTTAATAATAAGTTTTTTATTTTAAAATTAAAAAAAAAACATAAAACGATAATAGTTCCTTTATTAACTGTTATAAAAATAAAAATACTATAAATATATAAACCGTTATAACTATTTGATAGTATTGTTTTTATATATTATTAGTAAACTTTTGTTAACTTTAATATTTTAATTAATATCTTTATAAAATTAAATATTTATACTAACTTTAAGAAACAGATTAAAAGTATATACTAGAAATTAGTAACAAGTTTATAAACTTTATAATTAGTTAAAAAATGAATTGAAATTTATTAGTATATTAAACTAAATTGTTGTTAGTTTTTATTACTTTTACTTTTATTAACTATTATTTTTTTATAATTTTAAATTAATCTAGTTATATATTTTTTATATATAACCACTTTTACTAAGTTTTATAAATTAAATTATATATTTGTCTTTAATTATTTTAATACTAATCAAAGTTTTAAGTTATTTTAAAATTAAACTTATTTACTATATTTAAAAAAATTTAAATAAAGTTTTATATAATAATAAGTTTTTTTTTTAAATTAAAATTAATTTGGCATTAAAAATATATATTTATAATATTAATATTTAAAAATTCAGTATAGTAATTCTAATATACTAATAATAGAAATATAATATATATATAAATTTTAATTTATAAATTAAGAAGTATTAACTTTAAAGTAGCAAAAATATAGTATTAATCAAAAATATTTACATTTAATAAAATATAAATAAATTTTTAAAATATATATAACTAAATTTTATTATAAAATATTAAAAAATAATATATTAGTATTAACTTTATATATATTTTTAAAATACTAAAGCAAACTAGTTAAAAATTCTAAAAATGGTTAAAATTTAATTTTAGCTAATAAAAATATAAAAGTATAAATATTAGTTAAATAAAAAGCTTTATTTTAAATTATTTTAAACTTATATTAATTTTAATAATATTATAAAATTCAATTAATAAAATTTTAAATATATAATTTAAAAATAATTTATAATATTAATAAAAATTTATATAATAATATAATAATAAAATTAGATAAACAATATAAAGTTATAATATATTTTTTTAAATTTTAGATTTATTAAGATATATTTAAAAATTTTAAAGAAAAAAAAATAATAATAAAATTAATTTATTATAATAAAATAAAAAATATATTAAATAATTATATATTTATATATTTAAAAAAAATTATAAATAAAGAAAATTATTATAGTAGCTTAAAAAAATATTTAAACTTATATTTTATAGCTAGTAGCTATAAACTTTAAGCTAAAACAACTTTATTAAAATTATAAAGCTTATAGCTATATACTTTTAATAATTATTTTATAAGTTTTTTTAAATTAACTTTACTATATAAAGTTATATATAAGCTAGTTAAAAAGCTTAATACTAATATTTTGTATATTTAATATATAATTTTTATTTATAATATTTAGTTATTATAATAATATAAATAGTAATACTAAAGTAATACTTTAGTAAATTAAATTAACATAATAATTTTTTAAACAGACCTTAAAAAAAAAACTTAAAATAAAATTATTTAAGTAAAATTATATATTTTTATAGCTATATTATTGTAATATTAATATTAAAATTAATATATATATATTAAATATAAGTTTTTATATATTTAAAGCTTTACTTTTAGTATATTTAGTATTTTTTATACTTTTAAATTATAATTTACTATATAGTTAATATTTTTATTAAACTATTTTAATAATATACTATAATATTAAAGCTTTATTTTAATATTTATTTAGCTTATAAATTATATAATTTTATTTATACTTAATAATTTTTATAATTTTATTATAATAATATAAATTTATAATCTTATTTTATTATACTTAAAAATTTATAAAACTATATATTATAAAATTATATACTTTTTTTTATATAGTAGAAAAAAAGTAGTTTTAAATATTTAAAAGTATATAAAAATTAGACTTATTTAGTTAAGTAAATTAAGCTAATATTTTAGCTTTTTTAAAGTTTAAAGTAATATACTAAAGCTTTACTTTAATATAATATAATTTTATAGTTTATTAAACTAATTATAAACCTATATATAGCATATAAATTAAAAGTATATATATATTATACTTTTTAAAATTTATAGTATATATATATTTTTTTAATAATTATTATCTTGTATACTATAAAAAATTAATAAAATTTACTTTATTAAGTTTATTATAATATAATTAAATTAAAAATAAATAAAATATATTAATAAAAAATATATTTTTAGCTTTTTTTATCTATATAAAATTATATAAATAATTAGATATATTTTTTTTAATAATTTTATTTAAATTACTTTAACTCTTTTTTAAAACTTATTTTAGATTTTAGCTAGCTTAATATTCAAATATATATAGCTTTTTAAAATAGCTTAAATATTTTAATTAAATTATAAATTATTATTTTTTAAAAATAAGTAAAGCTAATTATTTAAAATAAGTTTAGAAAATTAAAAATTAAAACTTTAAAAAAATATATATTAAAAGTTATTTTATATATATATTTTAATTAAAAATATACTATAAAGTAAAATTTAATTTAGCTAAATAATAAAATATTTTCTTTATAAGTTAATTTAATTTTTTTTAAATTAATTACATTTTTAAAACTAAATATAATAGCTAATTTTTATTAATTTTAGATATTTTTACTACTTTTTTATATTTTTTAAACTATTTTTAATATATTTTTTCTTTAGATTTATATTTTTTAATAATTTTTTTAGTTTTAATTTTTATTTTTATTTAGCTACTATATTTTTTTATAATATATAAATAATGATTATTATTAATATATATTTTTAACTGAAATTATTATAAATTTACTTTAAATTTACTATTTACATCTTTTATTAAAACTTAAACTTAAAATTTATTTATTATTATTATTTTAGTTTTAGCTTATTTAATATATATTTTTATTATATTAATTTAATTTTAACTTAATTAATATTTTTACTACTATTATTTTATTTTAGCATATATAACTAAAATTTTATTTTATTTATTTTAGTTTTAAATAAATATTACTAATTTTTTCATTTTTGCTATTATTATTTACTTACTTTTTTTTCTTTACTTTTTTATTTTTATTAAATTTTTTTTTAGTAAAGCTACTTTTTTTCAACTATTTAGTATTAATTTTTTATTATTTTTAGGCTATATTTTTATTAGCTTATTAGTTTTTTTTAGTTATAAATAAAATTTTCTTTTTGTTTTTTTATTTTATTTTTGTATTTTTTATAAAAATTTTAATTATAGCTTTTTTTAAGCATTTTATTATAAACTATTTAGTATAGCTTATAATTTTAAATATAATATTACTAAAATTAGTATTTAGCTATTTTAAATACTAATAAGTATTTTTGTTTTTATAAATAATATATTATTTTTATACTTTATTTTTTTTTATAACAAATAATATTTAATTAAAAAAAGATAAATATAATATAGTATTTTAAATTAACTAAATAGTTATAATATTTACTAGAACTTATATATTATTTTAAAAAAATAGACTATAAAAATTAATTATATAAATTAAAATTATTAAAATTTACTATTATTATATAAATTAAATAATTTTTTAATTAGTAAAAATATAAAATAATAAAATAGAGCAGCAAATAATAATAAATATAAATATATACTATTAGCACTACTAATTATATTTATAATTTAAATGGTATTTAAATTATAAATATAATTAGTAAAGTATTACATTGCTCTAAACTCAAAACATAAATATAAATAAATACAAATTTAATTTAACTGATGAAAAATTAAAATTTAAGTAATTTTTACTTAATATCAACTATTTCTTAATAGTAATATATTACTTTCTAAAACAAATTAGTTTAATTAATAAGTATTTTGATAAAATAAACTCAGTTCATTAATTTCTACTTATAATAGTTAGAAGCTAGCTATAAAATTTTAATTTGCTAAATTAGAAAGGATTTATCAAAAATAGTTTAACTAAGCTCTGTATACAGTTGCTAAGAAATGGTTAATAGTTTTAAATCATAAATTGGTACAGTTTATAAAATCAAAAAAAGAAAATTATATATTTTAGTTCATTGGCTAAATCCAAAACATATCAAAAATAAAAGGGTATAAGTTAAGTAAACAGTCAAAAAATAGTAATCTAAAAATTAAAAATTTGGAATATGGAAGAAAAAATACATCAGGCTTTGCAAAGTATACTTGAAACCACATAAAGATACAGAAGTATAAGGTAGGATAAACCGGCGATATGGAATTTCTGTTTATTTTCCCCAAAGCCATGAGGTACGTTTGTTGACAGATCCGGAACGTTCTACAGTAAAAGGTTACAAAAGAAAAGTTGAGTTTAAAGTTAATAAAGTTAAAGGCGCACTTTTCATTAAAGAAATGCAATAAATTAAGAGTACTTGGTGGTACATGAAATAAATATGTGCAGAGGAGGTAGGTTAGTAGAACACAATTCTTTACAGCTGTTAAAACAAAAACGATATCTACATTTTAAGCACTTGTGGCTTTGAAAGTTGTGAGGGAACAGTTAAATCGCTCACATAGTAACGTTTGGTTAAACTTATTAGCGAGGAAAGAACTGTGTCCACGTTCTTAGTTGAAGTGCTTTAAATTGACGGAAATGTGGACCGATTGTTTTTAGTAAGCCAGGTAGATGCGAACTGGCTAACCTAGCCATCCCCAAACACATAAGCAAATCAAGTATCATCCGCAATCGAAACAAGTAAAGGTCAACATGCTTACCAAGTCGAGTTCCACCGATGCTGCTTACGAAATTTTCGTAGTCACTGTAAATATATATTAAAATTAAACTAACTTTCAAAGTATACCTTTTAGGTGCTTCTTCTGGAGCAGGGGCAGTACCACGAAGAGGTTTAGCAATACGTCCGAAGCTAAAAGGCGACGAAGTGGCGGTTTGCTTTGCACCTAAAATGATAATTAGCTTTATTCAATAGATATGTATACTCATAGCGGAATCAAGGCGATCACGAAGCGCAAGGATTTGATTTTCAAACCTTAAAAATTAATATGGTAAAGGTTAATTCAATTACTTTTGAGTAGAACTGTTGAGTTTCTCTTGGTTATCTTTGAGTAGTGCCTCCAAACTAGAAATGCGTTCATTTCTAGCAGCAAGTTTCCGCTCAGCCAACGTAACTTCTTTTTTGAGGTTACCGTTCTGCTCGACGAGCTAGTTCGTTTGTTAATACTGAATTCATAATAAGTAAGTCTTACCTGCTTCTGAACGGCAGTAAGCTGCTCGAGGTTACGTTCAAGGAACTGTAGTTTCTGCTGGGGGTTGTTCTTTGTATTGTTAGATCTCAACGAAGCGTTAAGTTGGTCACGAGTATTTTCCAAAGTAATTTCCAGTTCAATAACTTTCTCGCATTTATTTTGAAGATCTCTCATCAGTGATTTCTTCATCGTATCAAAATCGGAGAGTTGCTTGGCCATGTTACGTTTGATAGTAAGAACATCCTTATCGGAAACTTCAGCTCTAGGGCGGCTACTTTCAGCCTTAGATACAGCAAGCTTAAGCTCTTCATTGACATGTTTGAGCTCGGCAAGGTTGGTAACCATCTCTTGTAACTCCTTAGACTTTTTATCGATTTGTTCTTTAAGCTCGTTGATTTCATGGAGATGCAACTCCTTTTTATTTGTGTACTGAGCTTCTATTTTACTCTAAGAAGATGAGTTTAAATAAAACTTAACAATACCTTAAGATCAGCGAGGGATTGGGCATCCATACTGGCAGATTCCTCTTCCTCAGCGATAGTTTTTTCTAACATAGTTAGTACTGGTTTACAGTTACGAAATTACCTAAAAGCTCTTCATATTCTAATTCTAAAGAAGTGAGACGAGCATCCATATCTTCACATTTTTTAACAAGATGGTCGTTATCAAGTTGTAAGTCGTTGATAATTTGTGTATCGTTCTCAATTTGTGCTTTACAGCGTGATAATTCACTTTTCAGTTCATTAGCCTCTTCATCACTAATGACATGCTTTCCTTCTAAGTTTTCGAGACTTGCCATAGCGTTTTTTAGCTCCTGTTCTTTGGCTGTCCAGTTTTCAATGTTTAAGCTAGGGTCAAATTTTGCCATCATTTCAACAGTCTTTATAAGCCTTTCCTTTTCTTCAGTTTCAACATTCTTTTCTTCAACTACTCTGGAAAGTTGATCCTAAATTTAAATGGATCTTAGCGTATATAATACATTTGTAAATACCTGGAGCTCCTGAAGTTGCTCAGTCATCTCAGTATTAGATTCAGTAATACTTTCAAGATGAATTAGAGCATCTTTCTTCTCAAAGGATAGTTTTTCAACTTCCTGTTTCAAATCATCGAAATGAGATGACATACTTTGATGTTCCTAAAAGTACATTAGAATTTTTCTAACTTAAGTTTCTAACCTGAGAAATAGTTTTAAATTCAACTTTAAGCTCATCAAGTTCCTTTTTTAGTTCGCTTGAAAGCTTGATTTTGATATTTAATTCGTTTTCCTAAAAAAGTTTAGTGTTTATACCAAATTTAACATACTTTCTCAGTAAGGAGCGTTGTAAGCTCATTCTCACGCTTCATAAACTCTTCTCTTTCATCCTCGACAAGAGTTCCGGGAGTTGAAGGTCTTGATAAATCGCTTATATGGTCGGGAATTGCTCTATTAACAAAGTTGATGGGTGGAACTGGAGAGGTAGGTGACATAGGAGTAGGTGGTAAAGGAGGGGGAGGAGATGTCTGAGAAGGGGTCGGAGTAGAAGCTTGAGGAGTTCCCTTACCGATAGCAGCATAATTCTCTTTTGGAACAGTACCACCTAAATATAAAGTTATTGACACCGTGGCTAATAATATATTACCTGAACGCCAGATTTTGACTTCGCCTTCCAAAGAGGTAATATATTGCTGGAAGGTAAGTAGTTGAGCTTTGACCTTTTTCAACATAGCTTTTAACTCGGCAGGACTTAAATCAGCATTAACCTTAGCCTTGTTCTTTATAGATTTGGCTCTAAAATGGGTTTAATTAAAGTAAAGTTAGTTCCATTTACCTCATACCAAAACGGAGCGTTGATACGGTTTCAGCGTCATTATATGAGGAAGGAGAACAATTAATAATAAGAGTAGTCCTTGAATTTCCACCAAGAGATTCTTGTAGAATACGAGTAAGTTTACTATCACGGTAAGGGATATGCTTGGACTAGTTCAATTAGTACAAATATCAAGCTAGTGAAAATACCTTCCCGTCGGTCAAAGCGTTAATAACCATACCAAGTGCTGATAAAGACTTGTTAATCTTTTTAGCTTCCTCTAAAGTTTGTCCAGAAGCACCGGTTTTCCCAACCTAAATTGTTAGTATTAATACAAGTTATAAACTACCTTTTCAGAACCAGCAAGATCGACTAAGAACATACGGCCACGTTTTTGACTGCCATCGTTCAAATTTTTTTGTTCGACGTTGATTACAAATAAGGAATGAGAACGAGAACTTTCGGCGTTCATTTCTGAACTAGTTAGACTTTATTAAATACAATATATATTACTTGTAAAGGCCACAACACGGTTTGAACCACCACGAGCCAAAACTTCATAAACTTCATCGATGGAAGAAACGTAAACTTCTGTCATTCCTTTAACGTAAACACCATTTTGCTTATCTTCATGAATAGGAAGGTTATCCTGTACAGCTAAAAATTTTAATTGAAATATATTGTTGAAAATTACGATTAAGAAGATCTTTAATCTTTTCCATATAAATTTCCATATATGACACTTTTACAAGATATTCAATATTTTGAGTTGAAGCATAGATGCTTTCGAAAATAGTTTCAACAATACGAGGTGTAATACCCTTTAAATTTTCATCGCCTAAAGCACCAGCCCCCTTATAAACGTTAGATAAGCATTTTTAACGATAATCATACCATCATAGTAAAAGTTTTACCAGAACCAGTTTGACCGTAGGCAAAAACGGTACCATTGTAACCATTAATTACATCTTTTCAAAATAAGCAATTGAAATTATTTAAAAAAATACCATCAACGGTTGCTTTAATCGAAGTATCGAAAAAACCTTTTTGAGTGGTAGTGTGATCGAAAATAGAATCAAATGTATATTCTCCCGGGTACTCTTGACTCTAAAAGACTATTAAAATTTATTTATTAACTAAGAAATACATCAATTTTAACAGTGGTTTTATCTTCTGAGTAATTTATAATTGGGGTACCACCAGATTCTATTTCGCGTTTGTTTTGTGGCCTAAACCTACAAATTACTCGAATATTATTCCCGGACATAGCACTATTTTTCTAAATTTATTTCGTATATATGTATGATCTACTTTAAATTAATATTGAAGTTTTAAAACTTATTGTTTACTTTATTGTTCAAAATGACTAATATATGCAAGAAGTGCTACTAACATAAACAGTTGCTTTGAAATTAAACTTTGATCTGGTTGTTACTTGGAATGTCGGAGCTTTCAAAAGATGTTTAGTCTGTACTGTTATTCCACAATTTTAATAAAGCTGGAATTTTTAACGAATATTTGATAAAGTTAAGCATTTGGACAAATCAAAATAGCTTTACCGACCTTAGTTACCTATTTTAACCTTAAAATACTCCATAATGAGCCTCAAAGACATTCTCCGTTAAAAATCAGTAATGATCTTAACTTATTTAGAATCTAACAACCTCAAAAATGCAACCCAAAAGTTTTAACCCATAAATATTCGGAAATAATTTATCAGAGATAAAAATCATAAAAACTACCGAGCATCTCTTTGTTGTTTATATTATTAATAATAATTAAATGTTTAATTTATAGATTTTCACCAACAGCTTTAAGCGAAAATGTATATTAGTTCCGATATAAAAAAGCTAATGAAAACTAATTAATACTTTAACTAAATATATTTTTTTTTAGCAAATAGTTTAGTTACTTTTCAGTATCTTTTCTAGCTTGTTACATTAAATAATTTTGAAACCTTCTGTATGACTCATATCTTCAAAACTGAATTTTATAAAAGTATTTTAATCTTATAGAAATACTCTAAATATTATGATTGACTATTAAAATAAATTAGTTAACTCTCTAAAATAAAACTAACTACTAACAATTATTTATAAAGTAAACTATAGAAATATATAATATTAGTAAAAACAAGTAACTATGAATTTTAGTTCATTTAATTTTTGTAAAATTTTGGTATGTAAAATTTATACAGGTTCTAAATAAGTATTTAAAGTTTTTTTTACCAAAAATTGAATTTTTATTAAAAAATTAACTATACTTTTTTTTCTGTATACCTAATAATTTTTTACTATTTATATAATTAATATTATTTTAAGCTAAAAACTTTCTTATATCTTCTATATTTAAGCTGGTTTTACTTACTATTAAAATTTGATTTTAAAATAGTCTTATAGTATTTATTTTTTTATTTTAGCAAGTTACTATTATTAAGCATAGTAAGTTAATTAATAATATTAAATCTTGATAATATACTGTGTATACAATTTTTTACTTTTTAATATAGCCTATATTTTCTTCTTTTTCTAATTATTTTATATATACTGCTTTATATATATATTATATTTTTATAACTTTAATTTAAAAATATTAAAGTGAAAAAATAAAAAGTATTTTATTTATATTAAATTAAAAAACTTTATATAATTAGTTTACTTAGCTTTACTTTTTTAAATATTTTTTATATTAGTATATTTTTATATATTTATTTATTACTTTTTTTAACTTTAATAATCTATTGCAAATTTTATTTTAAATTAAGCTAATTTTATACTTAATATATTATTATTTATAAATTATATTAAAATTTGAAAAAAATCAACTTTAAATAAAACTTAAAAGTAGTTAAATTAATTTAAATAAATAATTAGCTAATTTTAAAAGTAGCTGATTTTAATTTTAAAAATTAAACAAAAATAATTATATTTATTTACTTTTTATATATTAAAAAGTTTATAGTATATAGTATATTTTATTAAAATTTTTAAAAAATAAGTATTATTTTAAAAAAAACTTTTATTACTATATATTAAAAGCAACTTATAAAATTTTATATATTTTTTAGCTATTTTTTAAAGTATATTACTATAATAAAATTTTAAATATTTAAAACTTTTTTTATAATATATAGCTTTATAAAAAAGTATACAATTTCACTAATTATAGATTAGTAAAACATAACGTTATATTTTTATTTTTTATTAAAAAATAAAGAAGATTCTTAAATATAGATAAAATTAAATAAATTTTAAGTAAAGAAAATACTATAGCTATATTTAAATACTATAATATATTACTAAAATAGTTTAGAAAATTTTAATTAGTATAAATTTAAAGTAAAGCTTTAAAATTAAAAGTACTTTCTTTTAAAAAAGGTATTAAATAAATATACTATTTAAATAGTATTTTTTAAACTTATATAGCTATATTTTATAAATAGATATAAATTAAATAAATATAATAATTTTATAGCAAAGCTACAAAAATAAAAATTATATATATTAGCCTAATTAAATTTATAAATATTTTTAGCTATAAGCTAAAAATATTAACTATATAGTAAATTATAACTTATATTAATTTAATAGTTTTAAAGTTAGCTACTAAAGCTATATTTTAATAATATAAAAAATGCTTAATATATTAAATAATTTATTTTAGATATATATAAAATTTATTTAAAAAACTATTAAACTATTTTAATATATTTTTACTATATAATAGTAAAGCTTTTTTTTACTATTATAATAATTAAAAACTAGATTAAAATTTATATACTAAATATATAAAATATTAGAATTAAGCTTTTTAATTAGTATAAAAGCTATATCTTTATATTTTACTTAGTTTAGATTTTAATCTAATTTAAAATATTTAGACAACTTTTAAATTTTACCTAAAAGTTGCTAAAAAAGTTTATTAAAATTATACTTTAATTTTTTATATATAATAATAAAAAAGCTAATAATTCATAAATTTATATTAAGTATATTTTTTTACTTAGTAAAAAAAGTAAAATACTAGTAAAATTAATTTAAATTAATTTATAAATAGTTATAAAAGTATATAACTAAAAGCTATAGAATTTTAATAAAGTAGTTAAAGTATAAAGTATATAGTTTTTAGCTTTAAACTATAAAATTAAGTATTAAAAAAAATTTTACTATAAATATTTATTTTTTTAAAATTGCTATAATATATTTTTTTATTATAATATAATAAATAATTTATATTATTAATTTTTTTTTAAAAGTATATATATATATTAAAAAAATATAGTATTTTTAAAAGTACTAGCTATTTTATAGCTAATTTACTTATTTAAAATTTTAATAAAATATGCTAAAAGTTTTAAAAGTGTATATATATATAAAACTAAATAAATACTATATATTTTTTAAATTAAATTCTAATTATATTAAATTTTTAAAATTATATTAAGCTTTTTATATTAAAATTAGCTATTTTTAAAAGTAGTTAATTTTTTATTTATTAAAAATATATAATGATTTATAAGTTTTTTTTAAACTTTTATAATATAAGAATTAATTTTTTTCAAATAATATTATAAGTTATTAGTATTATTTTTTATTACTATAAAAAAAATAAAGTATAATTATTATAAATTTATTTTTTAAAAAGTTATTTATTTTATTTATTTTTTAATTAAATTAAAATTTAAACTAAATATAGCTTTATTATATAAAAGCTAAATAAAAAATAAATTTTAATATTATATAATTATAATATCTAAAACTTAATATTTTTATAGCTATTATAATAGTTTAAAAAGTAAAATATATATATATATAATATATTACAAAATTTTTTAAATAAATTATAAAAGTTTATAAAAAGCTATATATTTTAAATATATATTATAATATAAAGTATATATAAAAATAGTAAAATTATTAAACAAATTATATATAAAAGTTAAATTAATAATATATTTTTTTAAAAGAATTATTTAATTTAGAAAATATATTTTATTATTAAATAATAATAAAATAATAATAAAAATTAAAAATAAGCTAATATTATTATTATAGCTAAAATTTTATTAGTATATATTTTATTAATTTATTAATTTTATATATTAAATATATTTTTAAAACTTTAAAAGCTAAAAAATTTTATAATATTTTAATAGTATTTATATTATTAATTACTTTATTAATACTTTTTTTAAAATAATATAAAAATAAAAATAATTTATTATATTATTATATTATTTTATAAGTAAAAAAAAGTTTAATAAAATTTAAAAAACTACTAAAAATTACTTAAACTATTTAAATAAGTTTATAAAAATATTAAAAAAAAAGTTTAAAAAAAACTATTTAAGTAAATCTATATTTTAATAGTTTTATTATTAGATAATTAATTTTAAAAATGTTATATATATATATTAAAATATATTTTTTTAATATTTTTAAAACTTATTTTTAAAGGTTAACTTTTTATTTTTAAATTAATATAAGCTAAAATTAATTATTTAGTTAATATTTACAACTTATAGCTATATATAGTTATGGTTTTAATTATACTAATTTTTATAATTTTATATTTACAGCTATATTATAAAAATATTTTATTTATTTATTTAATCAAGCTATATAAATTTAAATATTACTATTTAAATGATTAATATAGTTTTTTATATCTTTTTAAGTAAAAAATACTTTTAATTAAAAGTTTAATCTTTAAGCTAATTATTTTTAAAGAGTTTTAATAATACTTTATAATATTAAAGTTTTATTTTAGTATTTTATAAAGCTTAAATAAAATTAAATTTTATTTATATTTAAAAACCTTTTTGAAAAAGCCAAAAAAACAATTATATAAATTTATAACATTATTTTATTTTATTTAATAATTTTTTATTTAATTATTTTTTAAACTATAACTAAAAATATAAATTAAATATTTTATAATTAAAGTATAGCTTTATTATATTTTAATATAGTTACTAACTATATAATTATACTATATATTAATTTAATTTTTTACTATATATTTAATTATATTAGTTTTTATAATTATTAGCTTAATTTTCTACTACTATTACTATATAATAAATATAATATATATTATTTTATTATATATTATAAATTTAGTAAAAATAATTTATAATAATATATATATAACTATATATTAATATATAAAATTTTTAAAAAATATAAATTTATAAAATTAATAAGCTGCTTTATTACTTATTTATCTTTAAAAAATTTTAAACTTTAAATAATATTTTATAAAATAAATATTATTAATTTTTTAATATAATATTTATATTTATGTTTATATTTAGTTAATTATATTAACTTAAATTTATATTTATAATTTTAAAAACTATTAATTAATTATTTAATATATAATAAAAGTTTTTTTAATAAGTTAATATTTAATATATTTAAAATTTTTAAGTATAGATATTTTTAAAATAAATAAAATAATAATAATAAGTAGCTTATAAAATTTACTATTAATAGCTTATCTTAAAAAATGTTTTAAAAAAATATTTTATATAAACTATAAAGTAATAATAGTTTTTTAACTTTAAATATATATTGCAAATAATTTTTATATATGTTATAATATATTAATAAAATTAAATAAAATTATAAATATAAACTAATTTTATAAAAATAAATAAATAACTATTATTAAAAAATATATATTATTAAGTATAATAAATATTTTAATTTTAATTTTAATTTTAGCTAATTATATTAGCTTAATTTTTTAATTTAATTTAATTTTATATTTTATTTTATATTTTATTTTAAAGTAAAGTTTAATATTTTTAATTTATAAAGTATAATTTTTTAATATATAAATTTTTATTAAGTTTTATTAAATATTTAATTTAATAGTAAGTATATTAGCTTTATTATACTTTTAAATTAAAAAAAGTATTTTAGTTAATTATAAATTTAAATAAAAGCAAGCATTTTAATTATTTATAAGCTTAGATAAAAAGTAAGTATTATATAATTAAGTTAAAATTAAATACTTTATTTTAATTATATTTTAAAATTTTATTAAAATAAAATATAGAAAAGTTTATTTAAAGAAAAAAATGCATTAATAGTTAACTTAATAGTTTGCTTATAAAAGTATTAAATAAGCTTTAAAAAATAAAATAGGTAGTTTACTTTAAAAGTTATTTTAAAAGCTTATTAATTAACTAATATATTATTTATTAAAAAAGTCTAATAATAATAATTATAAAATAATTATATCTATAAAGTATAATTTAAATATAAGTTTATATCAATAATAAAATAATTATATTATATAAGTATTTTAATTAAAAAACTGCTTTAATAATAAAGCTATATTAACTAACTTTTTTATAAAATAGCTTTTAATAATAAAGATATTAATTTAAGTTAAAGTTTTAATATTATTAAAAAATTAAAATTAAAGTAATAAGTATTTAAGCTTAATATATTAGCTAGTATAGTATAGTTTTAGCTTAAAATATAATATAAAAAAGTTTATATTACAAAATTTTAATTTTATTAATTAATTAATTATTTTTATTAATATTTATAGCTTTATTATTTTAAATCTAATATAAAATTAAAATTATTTATTTTTTTATTTAGTAAAATATTAATTAATAGTTAATTATATTTTAATTTTTAATAAATTAAAAGTTATATTTTAGTATTATTTAAATTTAGCTAAATTAACTTTTTTTAAATTTAATAAGCTAAAAGTATTTTAACTTAATTTTACTTTTATATATCTATTTTTTTAAATACTTTTTTGCTTTTTTTAACTTTTATTATATATATATTTACCAGTTATTAATTATCTAAGCTTTATTTAGTATATATTTTTATAATAATAATATATATATATATAATTAATAAAAACTATTTATTATTATTTTTATAATTTATTAATATATTATATTTATTATTTTAGCTATATTTGTTAAATTTATTTTAATAAGTATAAGTAACTTAATATTAAATTAATTAATAATTATAATATATAATTTTAAATAAAAAGTATAATTATTTAATAATAAATAGCTTATAATAAGTAATTTTAATTAACTTAAATTTAGTTTTTTTTTAATAATAAATTTAAAGTTTAGTAAATAAGTTTTTATACATTATAACTATAAAAAGTATTAGTAATATAATAGCTAATTAGTTATATTATAATACTTTTATAATTTTTAAAAATATTATATTATATTCTAACTTTAAACTTTATTTAAGTTTTATTTAGTCTTATTAATAATTAGATACTTTAAAAAAATATTTATTTATTTATTTTTAGCTTTTTTAAATAGTAGTTAATTATATTTAAATATATATATTACTTTTTAGTTTTTTATTAGCTTTATTTTATTTTAAATAAGTTATTAATAATTTAAATATAATTAATAGTAAATAATTTATAAAAACTAAATTTTGCTAAAATTAATAAAATATTTAATCAAAAATAGATATGAAAATAATATTTAAAGTTAGTTAAACATATTTTTATTTAAACTAAATTAAACTATATAAAAATATAGTTTTAGTTTAAAACATAAAGTTTAAAATTTTATCTAAAATAAAAAAAAATATTATATATTTATATTTTTTAAAAGTTTATAGTTATTTTCTATATTTAATAAAAGCTATTTATTATATTAACTTTTATAAATAATAAAAATATACTTATAAGCAGTATTAAAAAGTCCACTTTAATTTATTTTCATTGCTTTTTACTAATTATATTTTATAATTAACTTTTTTTAAAACTTAATTAGTTTTTTTTATCTGTTTACTTAAACTTATTTATTTAAAAGTAGAAAGAAGTTTAAAATTAATTTAATTTAGTATTAAATTTTAGATTTATTTATTGGAAAGCTCAATAAGTTTAGTTTATTTTATTAATTAAATTTAGTTGTAAGTTAATTAGATTTTTTATTTAATCTATCTGAATTTCAAATTATTAGAATTTTTATAATATAAAAGGAAAGCTTTGCCTTAATTTTTAGTTTATTTCAATTTAAATGTCAACAAATCTTAATTAAATGACAATTTTTAAACTAAAATCCTATCTAATCAAATTTTAGCTTAAACTAAAAAGACAAATTCTAAGTCACAAATTCTTATGTAAATAAGAATTCTTCTCAATGAATAAAAACTAGCTATAATTGATCAAACACTATTCTATTAAAGTAGTATTTTACAAGTCAAAATAAATAACTTTCTTAATAATATTACTGTGCTAGATTTTTAAAATGCAAGTTTTAAAGCTTATAAAGTAAATAAAAAAAGCTTAAAAATCTTATCATTTTTATAAAAAATGGATTCTAACAAAAGAGTTAAAAATTATAAAGTAAAAAAGCACAGTTATAAACTTACCAAAAACACCACTTTTACTCCAACGTACAATAAGTCGTTAAATTTATTCGAACTTTACCCTATAAACCTCTTCAAAAATCTAAATAAGTTAATCATCTATATCCGCTATATTCTGAACCTGTACATTTCCTTTGTTATCAACGGAGATAGAGGTAGTTGGAGAATCTTTAAGTTTGCTCGTAGTATTTGTTAACTTATCTTTAAGTTTGTTTGTATTACCTGTTAACTTATCTTTAAGTTTGTTAGTGTTACCTGTCAATTTATCTTTAAGTTTCGTAATCACTTTGACACCAAAAGCTGGGTTAATTTTAGCACTATCAGTAGAGCTGGAGGCGTTGGGGGCGTTGTTGTTATGGGTAGTAGATTGGGAAGGTTGGGTATTGGATATTAAATTGGCAAATGCTACCTGCTTCGCCAAGCTATCCAGATCCTCTTCGTTACCTGAACTGTTATCGGAAGCTGTATCCAATCCTGTATGATTAGATCTTTTGTTGCTGTTTGGGGTTGATGAGTTCAGACGATTAATATTACTCACCAGCTCATCGAGCGAATTGTTAGGATCGAGGTTCTCCGGTGTAATGTTTGGTGGGTTAGATGTAGTTGAATTATCAGTATTAGTTGGTTTAGCTACATAGAAAGATGGGTTTACGAACTGGTTAAATCCAGCCCCAAACTTGTTGGTGTTGTTAGGGTTACCATTCGTAGTAGGATTAGTTTCTTTAGGCGGTATTTCGAATGGTTTACCAAATGCAGGAGTCATCAACTTGTCCCCGTCATTGGAACTAAACGGTTTGAACGGATTCTCGCTGGAGTTGAAGGCAGGCAAGTTGGTACTAACTTGACCGAACATTATAGGTTGGTTCGGTAAGAGGAGGCTAGTTTTGGTATTTAGGGGTTGGGATCCGAACCCAGATTTGAAGTCGTTGGTGAGTAATTGGTTGCTGAATATACTGGGTACGTCGGTTAAGGGCATGCTTCCAAAATCACTGAAAGTTGAATTCGTACTCTTATTGGAAGTTGTACTGCCTTTGTTGATATTGTTATTGAATCCGAAGTTAAGTGAAGCATTATCCTTGGTATTCAAGTTGAATAAGAAACCAGAATTCTTGGAATCACCGAGCTTAGTATTGGACTTAAATCTTTCCGATTGGTTAGCTAAGCCATTACCAGTGTTTCCAAAAATAGAGTCTGCTCCGCTAGCAGTTAAGTTGAAACCGTTGAACCCGGGTTTAGTTTTATTTAAATTGCCAAAAGGGTTAGGTATCGGTGCTGAAAAATCGTGTTTAAACCCCCTTTTACCTACATCCAAGACATTAAAACCACCTTCTTCTACCGGAGCCGGTTTGTACTTGTACTTATCTGGTAATTCCCCATTCACTTGACTATTACGTGTTATAAACTGTTGGGTCGGTTCAGGGTTCTTAACTTTATGCTTACGACATAGTTTCATTAGCCTAACTTGGTATTCTAAAAAAATGGGGCGAACATCCGCGTACGGTTTATAAGATAGTTCAGATACTAAAAATTGATTGAATTGTTGGTTCAAATTTTCTAAATCTAGCTTAAAATTTGAACTACTACTACCGTCATTGTTATTTGAATTACCTTTTTCTAATTAACAAATATTTCAATCGATATTTATATTTAGCAAATAAAAATTTACCGATGCTTTTACCGTTCGTCTTAACACTAGAGTCGAAGTCCATCACTGTTACTATCTATTCCAAATCTTCGCTTAAGTTTCTACACTTGTAAAGTTTTAAGAGGCCTTAATAATCAATTCAGACCAAAAATTGAAAATAGTGAGCTTTTTAACTTCAATGTTCCGGATACCATTTGGTTAAGTTTGCACTTTAATTTGGCCGATATAACTTAACGTTAAAATTAAACAAATAAAATATAGTTTTAAAAAAATAATCGGTATTATATAACAGGATTTTTAGAAAAGCTGCAAAAGGACAAGTAAATTTTAATATAGAGATGTTTTTAGGTCATAAATTGAAATTTAATTTCAATTTAGTTTTAAATTTATTCATAAAATCAATTTTGAAATTAAAGTTCTATACCTTCTCTAACCCTAACTTTTTCTCTCTTATCTTTATTGTTGGTGCTACTTTTTAAATTATTTACAGGCACTTTACTTGAGTAATGTTATTCTCTCTTATCTTTATACCCTTCTCTACCCTATCTACCCTTATATTAGAATAATATCTCACCTAGAAGAGTGCTTAAGAGTTTTTGTCAAACTTTCCTAATTTAAGTCTAATAATAAGAAATCAGACTCTTTTATTAGTAAAAAAGTAGCTAACTGCTAAGATATTATAGCTTTATATATTTTATTAGCACTTAAGTTATATTTATTTAACTAACAAAGTTATTAATATTTTATTATAAGATATAATTAGTATAATTTAGTATTATAATTTTATTAAATAATTATCATATTAAAATTTATTAATTATTTTATTTTTAAAAACTTAAACTAGTATAATAAAAAGTATTTTAATAGTTTAACAAGATAAATAAAACTTTAAAAAATATAAAAATATACTTATATATATAATAAATATTGCTAACAGTTAACCTTTTTTATATATTTAGTTATAATAATTTTTAAATTATTAAAAATAAATTAGTAAATGCTAAATATTAAAAATAATATAAAAATAATAAATTATTTAAAAAAGTTTATATTAGTTTTATTATTTTTTTTAAAATGCATTTTTAATTTTTTAGCTATTATAAGCTTTTTATTTAATTTATTAATATTTTAAATTTATTTTTTAAATAATAGTTTTGCAAAATTTTATACTATTTTATAAATTTAATAAAAGTATAAAAAAAGCTAATAATAATAAATTTTTAAAAAAAAATTAGTTTTTAACTTTATATTTATTAATATATAAAATTTTAGCTTTTATATTAAAATTCTAGTTTATATTAGTATATTAGCTATTTAATTTAAAAAAATAATTATTATTAAAATTAATAAAATTTTAATTTAAAGTAAAAAAATAATTAATAATGTAAAAAATTAAATTTTTAAAAAATAAGTTTTTAAATTTATTAAAACTAAAATTTTACTTTATTAGCATTTTTAAAATTAATTAAAAACTATTAGTTTTTAAAACTTTATTTTAGAAATTAATATATTATAATTAAAAAACTAAATTTATATTTTATTAATAAAATAGTAATTTAATATTTTTTAGTTATTATTAATAAATTCTCAAAGTTTATAATTTTAATTATATTATAAATATATATTAAAATTTTAATATTAGTATAATATTAATATACTTATATATTATAAAAAATAACTACTTTTAAAAATAGCTAATATTATAAACTTTAGGCTAAAATTACTTTATTAAAGTTATAAAGCTTTTTATAAATATACTTTTTATAATTTTTTTTAAGTTAGCTTTATTTATATTTTTCTTTCTTATTATATAAAAAAATATACTTAATATAATTTTATAATTTATTAGTATTTTTTTTCTACTATATAAAAAAAGTATAATTTTTATAATTTTATTTTATTTTATTATATATATTATATATAATTTAGATATTTTTAATTAAGTTAAATTTTAAATAAAATAAAGTTTAAAATATAAATGTTAATATTAATTAAAAGGCTTAATACTAGTTTTTTAATATAATTTTTAATTATAAAAATAGTATAAAATGTAGCAAAATATTAAAAATTTATTTTATATATATTAAAATAGCTTAAAAGTTTTTTAATTAAACTTTTTAAAAAAACTTAATATAAAAAATATTAAATAAATTTAGATATTTTAATAGCTTTGTTAATAAAACACTATACTTATTAAATTTGTATTTATTTATATAATATTATTATATAAATTTAGATAATATTATTTAGATAAATAGTATACTTAATTTATATACTTTAAATATAAAAGCTTTACTTTTATATTTATGCTAATTATTTTTTAAGCTATTTTAGTAATATATTATAGTATTATATTATAGCTTTAATATTTAATAAGGCTTAAAAACTATTTAATTTTATTTATACTTAATTTTTTTTACTTTGCAGTAAAAAAATAAAAGTATAATATTATATATTACTAAGTATAATTTAGTAAAATAGTATGCTTTTTTTTTAAATATAGTAAAAAGAAAAAAATAACTTTAAATATCTAAATATATATTTAAACTAAACTTCTTTTACTATACAAAATAAATTAAGCTAATATTTTAGCTATTTTAAAATCTAAAGTAGTATATTAAAGCTATATTTTAATATATTATACTTTTTTAATTTATTTAAACTAATTATAACTATACTTATAAAGTAAATATATTATAGTATATATATATACTTTTTATATTTACTTATAATAAAAGTTAAATATTTAACTGAAGCTCTATTTTAGTTAGTTTTAGTTATATCTTTAATTATAAAACTATTTCTTAATATTTATTTAATTTTTATAGCTATAAGTAGTAAAGATATACTTTTGTAATTATTAGCTTATTTTTATACTAATTTACTTAATAAATAAAATATACGTTATAAATATTTATTTTTTTTATTTTATATAATAAAAATATATATTAAATATCATATTTTATAGTTTATAAAGTATAAAATTATAAATTTTTAATTTTTTATTATTAATATATAAAGTTTAATAAATATATATTTATTATATAATAGTAGAAATAATTTAAAATTTTTTTTTAAAGATTTTTAATTTTAAATAATTTTTAGTAAAGTATATTAAATATTATATGCTTTTTAATATATAAAAAGTAAATAAGTATAAATAAATAAATAATTTTTAACTAATTTTATTAGCTTAATTTATTTTTACTTAATTTTTAATTAAAAATAGCTACTTTTAAAAGTAGCTAATTATTTATTTATTTATTTATATTTTTATTTTATAAATTATTTATGTTTATTAAAAAGCTTAAATCACTTTTATTATTATTATAATTTAAAAATAATTTTAATACTTTTAATAAAATAAATTTTATAATAAATAATTAAAAATAGCTTTTTTTTAAAAATAAAAATAAAAATATTTATTTTATTATTAATTATTATTTAATTTAATTTTAACTTTATAAGTATTTTAATTTATATTATACTTTTTATATATTTTTAGCTAATATAAAATTTTTTTATTTTTTAATTTTTAAAACTTTTTTTTATAAAGTCAACTTATTAAATACTTTTAATTAAAAATATATTATTATACTA
The DNA here is from genome assembly GCA_037055185.1 of Capillidium rhysosporum. Taxonomy (NCBI): domain Eukaryota; kingdom Fungi; phylum Entomophthoromycota; class Entomophthoromycetes; order Entomophthorales; family Capillidiaceae; genus Capillidium; species Capillidium rhysosporum. Next base: position 51,511 of record JAWQFY010000024.1, read on the forward strand.
AAATAAAAAAACTAACTATTAATTTATAACTAATTAATATAAAAGGTTTTTAATTAGCTAAAAAAATTAGTATATAAATTTATAAAAAAGTAATAAATTAAACTAATAATTTTTTTAATTTTAATAAATTAAGCTATAATTATATATAATTAATAATTTTTATAAAATATAGTAAAAAAATTATATTATAAAAAAATTATCTACTTAAAAAATAAAAATTAATAGTTTAACTTTAAAAAATAATTAATAATTATTTTAAATATAATTGAAATTATATATAAAAAGCTTTAATATCTAATAAGTTATAGCTAAAATATTATAGATTTAATTAATTAATAGTTAAAAAAATAATATATCTTAATATAATAAAATTAAATAATATAAAAATAAATAAAAACTTATTTAAATTATTTATATATTTATAATATTAATAATAAATTATATTAATTAAATAGCTAAATTTTAAGCATTCTAATTTTTAATTTTTTTAATATTTTAAAACTAAAAAAAAGATAAAAAATAAGACTAATAATAAAATTAAAAATTACTTAAAAATGGTAAAAAATTAAAATATAAACTTTAAGTAGGCTTAAATCTAATAAAGAAGTTTACTTTAAAAAATAATAAATTTTTATTATTAAACCTAAAATTAATAAAAGATAATTTTTAGAATTTAAAATATACTTAAAAATTTTTATATAGAAAATTTAAGCTTTATTAAGTAGTTTAATTTAATTTATAAAGGGAATAATAATAAAAAATAAAAACTGAAAAAATTAAAAGGTAGAAAATAAAAACTAAAAAAATAAATTTAAGATAAATACTAAATTAAAATTCTAAATTCCTTTTTAATTAAAAAAAAAACTTTGTTAATCTTAAATATGAAATATCATATAAAGCCAGCAGTTTTAGCTGTTAAGCTAAAAACAATAAAGTACTAATCTTTTAAAATTTACTAAAAGATGTTCTAATATACTATATACTAGTAAAGTTAACCTATTAGACAGAATCAAATGTATAAAAATAGTTGTTATAAAAAAGAATACTAAATTATGAGTAAATATTATAAACACTAATGCTAATATTTAAAACTATATTTAATAAAAACTATTGAAATAGAAGTCTAGTTTGCTAAAGTAGTATAAAGTAATAAATATCTTGACTTGAAATGAAATATATTTAGCATTTAAGTAAATGTAATTCTTTTTTATTTCCCATTAACAAAATAAATGTAATCAATAGCATATTGCTTTAATAGCAAAATAAGACACCTATCATAAAGTAATTAATTAGAAAGCTAATAAGTTCATTTATATCCAACCTATATTTTAAGTTTTAATAAAAATAATATAAATACTGAAAACCCAAATTATGTTTTACTTTATATGCCGAAATAAATTTTTAAATCCATATTTGCTAAATCTAAATTGCGTTTTTAAAATTGTGTTTATTATATAATACTAAACCAAATATTTCAACTAATCAATTTAAGTAAAAAGATTTGATAGGCTTATATCAATTCAAATCAAAAATACGTTTACAAATATAATATATAAAAATAGAAAAGTATAAAAAACAATAAGAAATTTAAAAGCATATACTTTAAATCAAAACATAATATTTACTGCTTTCATTTGCAGATACTATCACCAACTTTAGAATTTAAAATAAGAGCAACAATAAGACCGTAAAGACCTAATACTTCGGCGAAAATGAGAATAAGAATCATACCAACGAAAAGACGAGGTTGTTGGGCAGTAGCTCTAACACCAGCATCACCAACAATACCAATAGCAAAACCAGCGGCTAAACCAGATAGACCAACACTCAATCCGGCTGCTAAAGTGATAAAGCCACTAAAAACATTTAGTTAAGAAAAGTAAAAAAAGCATACCTATATAAGGACATATTATAGTCAACTAATGAAGAATAGTTAGTATTTTAAAAAGGGATATGAATTACGATTTGAAATAGTCATTACAGCAACCACTAAACCGTAAATAGCGATAATACCAGCCATTACTACTGGTACAATAGCACGAATAACTAAATCAGGACGTAAAATACCCATAGCGGATAAACCTACACCAGATTTAGCGGTACCATAAGCAGCACCGAAACCTAACAAGAAACAATTTATTAAAATACAAGGGGAGATCACTTACTGCTAAAAACAATTGCTGAGGCAACTCCGATAGTACCGAAGAATGGGGCATAAACAGGGCAATATTCACTAACCATTTTATATTGAGGATTGTAGAATTAGTAATTTCTTAGCGTTTTGCTTGAACAGATGGTATAAAAATGTACAAACCTTTATCCTCACTTTAACCTTCATTACTAGCCATTTTGATATAATTAGCCAATAATATGTCTTTTTTATAAGGAAAATTGGCGATAAGGTGATGTAATTTTAATTGGGGTTTTGATTGATGGGATTCTGCTTAAAATTTAACCCTTTAACGCTAACTAAAATCGAAAAAATTAGGATAGTAAATTTCGGAAACCCCCAAATTCTAAGATATTTGAAGTATCAATTCACCAATATATTAATCATCAATACTTATCGTTGAGTACCGTATCTAGTTATAAGTAGACATTTGAATTGTTTCGGTTTGTACCCAAACTAAACGAATTATCAAAATATATTACTGTGAATAGCTTCATTTCAAATAATTATCTCTTTCCTATCACAAAGTTTAATTATAAAACAACGTTAGCTAACTTTCTAGTAGAGTTATATCAAGCATTTTAAAATGTAAAAATATACCATACATATACTAAATATATTCATATAAATAGATGAATCTACAAGCTTTAATTATAAATAAATTTATATAAATAAAATTACTAGTAAAATAATAGCTTAGGCTTCTCAAACAATAACAACTTAATTTAATTACAGTAGCAGATATATATTTGCATAAATGTAAATATAATTTATTTCTAATTTTTTATTTAATAGCTATATATATATATTGAATGTATATATAATCCAAATCCTTGAAATTCAAAATAGAATATTAAAAAGTTACTAATATATTTATACTAATATTGATAACTCTTAAGAATTATAATAAAAATTTAATATATTTATTTTCAAATATATTGTTATTTACATATTTAAATTTTTTTAATTTTAAGAATATTAAATATATATATATATATATATATTTGAAATTTTTATTTTAAAACAAAGTATTAGAAGTTTACTAATATTAATATAAATATAATAGTAATAATTAATTTTAATTTTATAAGTTAGTATAAACTTTAAAAATTAGAAAAAACTAATAGTTATTAAACAATTTAGTTATATAGATTTTAAAAATAATATTTTAAAAACAAATATAAGAAATAATATAGAGATTTTTTATTTTAACAATTAAATTTTTTTTGAAAACTTATAAAATATATAATGAAATAAATTAGAAAAAACTATAATAGCTATTAAATAATATAAAAAGTATACTATTATAGTTATTAAGTAAAGGTTTTTTTTAATATTTTATAGCCTTTTTATTAACCTTTTTTATTTAAATATTTAAAAATTTTAAATAATTTAATGTTTATATTATAAAACTGCTTTTGAAAGTTAGCTTTAAATTAATAAAATTTTAGAAAATAAAAAACATTTAAATAAATTCTCTTTAAAAAACTATATTAAGATATAATTATTTTAATATTTATTTATTAAAATAAAAAGCTTGGTATTTTAAAAAAAGTAAAATATATATATATATAAAGTTCTAAAAATATTAAATAAAAAATATATAATACTAAAATAAAAATTATAGATTTAAAAAAAAATTAATATATTTAAATATAATTTTTATAATAAAGCAGAAAGTTTTAAAGTTAATATCAGTTTAATAAAAGCTAAAATATCTTTAAAAAAGTAGTAAAGCTAAATTAAAAATAATAAAATAATAAATTTTAATATATTACAAAAACTACTATTTAAAAAAAGTAGTATAAAAAAATAAAGCTAATAAAATTTAAATAAATATTTAGTATAAACTTACTAATTAAATTTAAAAAATATAAAACTAATAGTTATTAATACTAATATAATTAAAAAATTAGTTATTTTAAAATTAACTAAATTTAGTTTAAAAAGTTTAAAATATAAGAATATATTTAAACTTTAAAAAAATAAATTATATAATTATTAGTTATTTATTTTTTTAAGTATATTTATATTAAAATTACTTTATAAAGTAAAGTAAATTAAGCTAATATAAAGTTTTTTTAAGATTTATAAAAGTATTTTACTATATAAAGTATTATTAAACAAAGCTTTATTAAATTATACTAATATTATTTAGCTAAAATAATAGTATTTAGTTTTTATTTTTATACTAAAAATAATATTTAAATTATAAAATATAATATACTATAATAATAAATATTATTAGATTTTTTGTAAATATATACTATAAAATTAATATATTATTTATATTATTGTTATTAAAAATTAAATAATAGTAATAATTTAATAGATAATTCTAGTAATATAAATACTTATAATATTTTTAATAAAACTAATTAGTTTATAAATATAAGAAATTTAATTTATAATATAAGTAATAAAATAAATAAATTTTTTAATAGCAAATATTTATAAAAAATATAAGAAAAATATTTAAAAAGTAAACCAAAAAAACCAAAAATAATAACAATAGCAAAATATTTAATATTTATTAGCAGAGTTTTATAAATAAATAATTAAAAAAATATATAATAATTAAGTTATTTATATTTAGTAAATATTAAAAATAAAGTAATAATAACTTTTTTATTAAGTAGTAAATATTATAATAAATATATTAAAAGTATATATATATTAAATATATTTTTTTATAGTTTTTTACTTTTTAAGCTATATTTAAAAATATTTAATATTTAATATATTTAATTAAAAATTTAAAAAAAACTATTGTTTTTAAATTTATACTTGCTATTATATAATTAATATACATTTTTTAAAGTTATATAATTAATAATATAGTTAGAGCTATTTTAAACAAGATTTTAAAAATTAAATATTTAATTTTTACTATTTAAATATAGCTTAAATAATAAATAAATATAAAATATATAATTTTATATTATATGTATATACTTTTAACTTATATACTATATATATAGCTTTAAAATTAGTTTAAATAAATTAAAAATTCTTAATATACTAAAATTATACTTTAGTAGTTTTTTATAAGTAAAATACTACTTTAAATTTAAAAAAAAATCAAAATATTAGCTTAATTTACTTTATTATATAAAGTAAGTCTAATTTTTATATACTTTTAGATATTTAAAGCTACTTTTTTCTTACTTAACATTTAAAAAAATATAATATTATTAAATATAGCTTAGTAAAATTATAAATTTATTATTTTATATTTTTTTAAAATAGCTAAAAAAATTAACTATTATAAAATTAGATAGTTTATAGACTAAATAAAGTAATTTTAGTTTAAAATTTATAGCTATTAGTTATAAAATATATATTTAAATTTTAAAATAATACTATAATGTTTTTTTAAATAAAATTATTAAAATAAACTATTTTTAAATTTTATAAATATATAATACTAAATAAATAATATTTATTTATTTAGTTAAAGTTTAATTATATCAAGTTTTTAAAAATTTATTATGTTTTTTATATAAAAATTAACTACTTTCAAAAATAGCTAAACTTTATTTAATTATTAAAATAAAAACAATAATAAAATAACTAGTAGTTTTAAAGTAGTATATATAAAATATATAATATTTAATAATAATAATAATATTTATATAAAATTTTAACTTATAAATAATGTATATTTTAAATATATACTTTATAATATATATATAATTACTAATAAATACTAGCTTTTAATATTTACTTAGTTATAAAAGTATATAAAAATAGTAATTTTATAATAACTTTTAAATAATTATAGCATTTTATTTAATAATTTATAATATTTTTAAAATATATAATTATAATAAAACTACTAGTTTAAATTAATTTAATAGATTTAATATAAAAGTTTAAAGCTAAATAAACTTTTTAAATAATTTAAAGTTAATAATAATTAATAATCTAATAGATTTTATTAATTATAGTATTTATTTTCAAACTTATTAATTTAAATTTTAAAAAAAAAATTTAAATATATAAATTTAAAACTTATATTTTTAATATAATAACTAATTATTTTTAAATTATAGTAATATAATTTTAATTTAGCTAATTAATTTTTTAGTTTTTAATTTTATTAAAATATATAATTTAAATAAAATATACTATAAATATACTTTTTATATAATTATAAATTTTAATATTTAGCTTATTTAATTAAGCTTTACTAATATCCATTTTTTTAAACCCTTATATATTTTTTATTTTAAATAAAATAATAAAATAATATTTTTATTTTATTAAAAATTACTTAATATAATGATTTATAATTAAATATAAAACTTAGTATAGTATAGTTATACTTAGCAATATTAATAAAAAGTATATAAAAAAGACTAAAAAGTAAAGTTAAAGCTTTACTTAACATTTTACTTATAATTTTACTTAATAAATAACTTATTATTTTAAATTTTATTACCTTTATTAACTTTATATTAGAGTTTTTTATTAAAATATTAGGACTTTTACCTAAATTTGTAAATTATTTATTTTATTTCCTATTTTTATCCTATATAAACTACTTTATTTATCTAATATATAAATAATTAGGCTTATATTTAGTTAACTATATAAGTATTTATTATATTTAGACTAAGTTTTTTTTATTAATAAAATTTGTCACTATTATTATTTTTAATTTAGCATTATACTTTTTAATAGAAATTATAAAGTATAAAAAATATATTACTTTTAATAAGTTTATTATATATATATAAATAGTTTAATTAAATAAAATTTAATTAAAATAATAGCTTAAAATATATTAATTAATAAAATATATTTTTATAATATATTTTTACTTTTTAAGCTAACAATAAACTACTTTTATTATTTTAACTAAAATTATAAATTTATATATTTAGCTAATTAAGATTTAATTTAATAAAATATTAATAAATATTAACTTTTAAAAAATAACTTTTAAAAAATAGCTTTAAAAGTATAAATACTACTTTATATATGTATAAAAATTTATATTTAATATTTAATAATATTTTTATATAACTATAGTTATTAAAAACTATATTTAAACTTATATACTTGATATATAAAATAGTAAACATTTATTTTTAGATATTATTTTAAAGATTAGTTAAAGATTATGATTTATAGTTAATAGTTATAAAGCTTAGAATTTTGCTTTTAGTAGGTATTTTAATATATATATAAAACTATTTTTAAAGATATCACTTTATTATTAATTTATTAATATTTAATAATTCTCTAAATTAAAAAATAGAATATATATTTGTAAAAAATATTTATACAATGCAATATACTGCTAAATTTATAATTAAAATTTAAAATAAAAGCTATATTTAAACTTATATTTGATATTTTAATATATTGTTTGTCTTATTAAAATAAACAACTTTTATCATTACCTTTTTTTTAAAAATTTGAAAATATCATAATATCTTCTTATTTTTAGGTGTATATTTTGTTATTCAATTTTTAAAATTTAGACCAGCTACCTTTAAAAGTAGCTGATTGCATATGAACATTTGTGTTAATTTATGTCTGTTAATGTAGTATTCTTGATATTTTAGCTTTATTAGAACTAAATTCAAAAGCTAAAGTCTTAATAAACCATTATTATAACGTTATAAAATACCAGTATTAAATTCTTGGCTAATAAATTATCTGTAAGATTAGGGTTTACATGTTCTTATAGATTAATTTAACAATTTTTTTTTCTAATGCATATTACTTACATTAACGTTTAGTTAAAATTGGTAAAAACTAAAAATTTGATTCAAATCCAAAAATCAAAAAAAGGTGTACCCTAACAAATAAGTACATGTGGATATCATTTGTTTAAATTTTTTAGTACATTTTATTCATTTTATTCATAACTTCTATATTGATTTGTATAGTATCAGAATCATATTTCAAGTGATGTGTTTTCACAATTCACTCTCTATATTAATTATTAACCTAATCATAGCTTCCTGCAAATATATTTAATATGCATATAATATAGCGTAAAATTAAATTTAGTTGTATTATAACCAAATTGTTTAGTATTTATATAAATAATATATCAGTTCAACTATGTATTCTTTAATTTAATCCAACTGATAAACATTTCACGAGATAGTCTATCAAAGCGAACCCTATCTATTTAGTTTTCTATCTTCCAATTAGAAACGTCACTTTGAAAGTTTAGACTAAGCTGGATTTTGAGACTAATTTATACTACTGCTTTTTAAGGCTAGTTTTTAAAATGTACTTTAAGAAACTTCTTGATTTATAAAAATAGTGGAACACAGCGATTAGCCTGGATACATCGAAAAGTTAGTTTGATCGAATTCTTGTAATGGTTAGGTATCTAATTTCAATAGCATGCGATGAATGTAGGAGAGCTAGAAAAAAGTGTAGTGGTGAACCAGCTCCATGTCAAAGGTGTAGAGATAAAAATATTCAATGTATTATACCTAAACAACGTAAAAAAAATCAAAAGTTGATTGATTTAAATACTCGGTTAGAAACTTTAGAGAAAGTTGTAGCTAAATTAAAAATGTCGCCAAAAGTTTTATACCCAAACTCACCAACTACATCCGAAAGTTTTATTGACATAGGTATTTATAAATCTCTACAATCATCAATTAACATAAGTTTAGGTTTAGATTCAATTTATAGCCAGCTAGTAGAAGTTTATCTAAATTCTTTTCATAAGGTTAACCCATTCATCCATGTAGAGCGAATAAAGTTTGAACTACGACATAGACCTAACACATCACCACTTTTAGCAGTCATATATTTGTATGCTCAAAGATATTTGTCATTATCAATTTCAGATTTGGACCTTAATCGCAAATTTAATATCCGTACTAAAGAATATTATATGCTTTCTTGCTATTTAATTAGTGAAAATATAGCAGAGAATGCTATTGATTTAATACAATCTTTAATTTTGTTATCCGAATATCAATTTGGTTTGAATTTAAAAGAGATAGCTCGATTGAACCTAGGTAACAATTTTAATGTTCCGTAAATTTAACAAACTTTTCTTTAGCTAAAGCTATCAGGTATAGATGCACTTAATAAACTATCACTGTGCTAACTAATAGCTATATTTAGTAAAGCAAATGTTCTTGGCCTGCATAAAATCGAAAATATAAATATCGATGAACTATCAGATGAATATGACTGTGAGCGTTTTTCGACATGGGCGATGTGTAATTATATTGATTCAGTACAAGCGATTCCTTCCTTGGAACCCTTTATTATTTCTACAACTAATTATTTTAATCAACTTAAGTCAAGCAAAAAACTTCTCGAAGAACCTAAGTTCAAGCCCATGTTCATGGATGGTCGTAAACGTAAAAGATCTTTAGAGGTATTACAACTTATTTTTCCCTCATATTTATAATTTAGGCAATTCCTGTTAAACCATCTGAATTGATGAAGTGCTGTAGGATTTATAAGACTACTGGATTGTTTTTAAACTGTTCTATGACCATCCGAAAATATGGCTTCGCCAAAAAGATCAGTATGCCTAAAATGCGAGAATATCTTAAAGCTCTATATGGAACAGTATGGATGTCGATACCACCAAAATATACTATTGAATATATAACTAATCATACTATCGATATGGATCCTTTGGTTGGAATATACAGAAAAGCGATAATTGCAATGTCCTTTGATCGCATACTTTCTCTACGAGTAATGATTCAAACAAATGTAATTCCTCCCCAAGCTGTAAAAGGATACTTGTGTGAAGTTCAAAATATTGTAATGTTGCTATGTTTTCATCAAGTTAACGGTCATTGGAAGCCTTACGACGCAATGGAATGGGTATTCTGTGTGGTAGCATACCATACACTGCCATTAGTACAGATCTCTCCGGAGCTTTACGGAGATACTTACGATTTCATCTGTAATAGCTTAATAGAAATCATAGATCTGTCCTTTTCGATTTACCCCTTTGCTAAAGAGGTAGTACCTGACTTAGTAGAGTGTTCTATGAAATACATTGATCATTTTTCGTAGTTTTGTATCAGATTTATTATGTAATTGCAATCTGGCTGGCTTCCACACTTCAAACTTTAATGTAAAGAGTAGATTAAATACAAAAACATGTACCAGAACTACACAATGTGATTACTATATTTTGAATTGAATACTAAATTAGGTTGATTGATCATGTAATATTTGTAAACATTAATAAATTTATTAAATAATATGATAAATATAACAAGTTGGATGTAATATAAAGTAGTTAAATACTAAAATTACATTTACACATTGTATAAAGTTACTGCAAAGTTTTGGAATTAGCTAAAATTTAATCTATAGTTAAAGTTTTTTTAAATTGATTTTTTTTTAACCTTACTAACTAGTTTAGAATTTTAAATAACTTAATATACTATGCCAGATTAAAATGTTATAGTAGCATATTAGTATTTATAAGTTAATTATCTATTATTTTCAATTATGGCTACTAGTTAATAACAGATGCTACAGATTAGTTACTTAAGTTAAAGCTTTTAAATATTTAAAAAAAATACTTTTTTAAATTTTAACTTTGTATATTTTTAAAGCATTTTAACATAATAAAACAAAAATAATTAATATAAAGATAAACTATTATTTAATCAAGTAATAAAATAGTAAAATATTTATTACTAAAGCTAAAAAGTAAACCTAAATTAAAAAAAGACTAATATATAGATTTTTAATAAATATACTTATTATTTTTTTATATAATTAGATTTTATAAGCTATAAAACTAATAAAAAATAAATAATAATAGCTAAAGTAAAGTATAAATATTTTAAGTATGTTAAAAATATTATATAGTTTAATATTAGCTAAGTATTAAAAACAATTTAAATTGATAAATATTTATTTACTAAATAGTATATTATATTATTATAAGTTTATAATAAAATATTATAAATAAATTTATTTAAAGTTTTTAAATATAGTTTTATTTTATAAAAAAGCTTTTAATTAAAATATTTTGATAATATTATTACTTTAATATAAATAAAATATATATATTATTAAATAGTTTATTAATATTTTTATTTGCTTTTAATAAAAATTTTTATTATAAGCTTACTTATTTTTTACTAACAAATAAAAATTATCTTTTATTTTTTAAAATTTACTTAATACTTTATAAGTTAACTATTATTAAATTATTTAAATATTTTTTATCTTAAATAAATTCTTTTATATATTATATTATTATTTTAATATAACTTTTAAAATCTTAAAATAATATTAAATTAAACCATTTAATTTTAATATAATTATTTAATAACTAAAACACTTAATTTAAAATTAATTATATAATAAATAAAATACTTAATATAAAATTGTTTATATAATAAATAAAATACTTAATATAAAATTGTTTATATAATAAAGCTAAAATACTTATTTTAAAATTAGCTATATAATAAATTTAAATACTTATTTTTAACTTAATAATTTAAAATAAATTTAATAAAAAATAGGTTTACATTACTTATATTACTAATTTCTATATTTAAAACCTAAGTTTTTTTTAAAGTAAGCTAAATTTTAATACATAATTTTAAAATTTAATTTTAAACTAGCTTCAGTTAAAATTTTTATTAATTTATATATTAATAATTAAAAATACTTTAATAACTCAATATATTAAAAAGAAAATATAAAAAGTATATATATATTTATAATATTATTTATAATTATAAATAAGTTTTAGTTAATATAAATAATGTAAAAAATTATAGTAAAGAAATAATTAATAAAAAATAATATTTTAATAATTTTATAAATGAAAAATATTTTCTAAAATATATAAAGGTATTAATAATAGCTACTAATTTTCATATTTGCTAGTAACTATTTTATAGCAGAAAATATAAAGTGACTATTTTATAAATACTAGCTAGCTACTACATTATTTTACTTTAGTATGATTTAATAAGCAAAAAAAATTATAAATTTAAAATACTATAAATATTGTAAATAATAATATTAATAGCAGTTATAAAATTTAAATTCCATTAACTAAAAGAAAAAAATAAAGCCTACTGTTATAAAGATTATCAAGGCTACACTAATGATAATATGTTAGAAATAATAAATATTACTTAAAAGTAATACTAAAATTTCAAAAAAAGCAAAACTTAAAAGTCTATTAAATTAAATTAACTTAAACAAAAATAGTAGCCTAAAAAGAGATAGCTAACTATATATTAAAGATTTAAAAATATCATTAAATTGTTATAATATCAAAATTATTAAAAATAATTTATATATGTTAAATTTTATAATTAAGAAAAATGGTTAGTTCTTACAGTAATCATATATAAAACAAAACATAATAATTAGAATTATTAAAATTTGAGAAGTATTTCAATAACTTTTCTTTACAAATTTGAAATTAAATATTTTCTACAACATAATATAAAATACTGTATATTGAGTTTCTTTTTATAAAAAGATAAATAAAGAAGGTTGAAATTAAATGTTACATAGTATAAACTAATATAAAAACTTTACATCTAGTAAAATTAAAAAATAATTACAATAAACCTGATTTCACCAGAATTCCAAATTAGAAGTAGTATAAATTTACTCAACTTATTAGAACATAACAGGAAATCAGTTGAATCGCAGCTATACCAAATAACAAGTTAACTCTACGCTTACGGAATGGGTTGGCAACACCCATAGCAGTTTCAGGTAAAACAATGTGTCTAAGCGATCTCAACTAAAAATATTAGTAGTATATAAGAAATAAATTACCAAAAAGAATCCAGTAGCAACGCAAGTGTATATAAAGACGACCCAATAAAGCCAATTAAAAGCATCCGGTAAAGTTCTCTTTGCTAAATTAGTTAATATAATTCTAAAAGTACAATTAGTTAACGAGTAAATCGTAATATAATATTACCCTACGAATTTGTAACCACAGTAAGCGATCAAATCTAAAATCTGAGAGGGCGAAGAAACAGAAAATAGATAGCAGCCAAGTTTAAGTAATATTACTTCAAAAAAAACTACAGCTAAAGCTGAGGTAGCTGTTCGGCCCAATAAATCGGGTTTAAATTTATCACCAGCTAGAAATCCAACCACCAAAATATAGGTAACTAGTGCTGTAACAGGTATGTATAAATCAGGAGCATTCACATCATATCTAGGTGGCTGATAAGTTATACCAGCATCTCCACCATCTTGATCAACTTGTCTAGCCCAAGTTTTATGTTTAAAAGGAAAAAGTAGTAAGGTTAATTTTTGTAGTACATAAAGGTTGGTCACATTAAAATAATGTTTCAATTTTTGCATGTCTACAACTTGACCAACTGTTTGTCCTAAATATTTTGAAGATTCTTCGACAGCTTTTTGACCTAAATGAACACCCATTTGAGCTGTCATTGAATTTTGAAAATCGGGAAAACTTGAATTGGAAGGGAAATTTTGGAAGTTTTGGTTATTATTAGCTTGGTAAGGATCATTTGGTTGAGGTTGATAATACTGAGATGATTGATCTACAAAGTGACTGGTATTATTACGTTGAGGTACTGGTTGATGTAAAATATTGTCTGGATAGTACCCACTATTACCAGTTTGGTCGTAGTATTCTGGTTCCTTATCTTTATTATTTTGTTGATACATTTTTTTGAGATGTAGTTACCCTTAACACGCTAAAAATAATTTTGGTTGGTAAACCCTATAAAAGCTTATTTAAATTCTAAATTATAGTTCAATCAACTTTTAACAAGATTCATTTTTAGCTGTTAAAAAATAGCTTCTCCGTAACTTTGAAAAATAGGTCATTACTCTGTATTGCAAATAATAATTAGTAAACTGCTAAGAAAATAAAATTTTGAATTTACTAAAGAACTTTTAAAGTTATATATAATAATATACTTTATCTAATGGAGAGTAAATTTCCAATATCTTAAAGTAATATACTATATAATAATTGTATTTTAACAAATAGCTTTTAAAAAAATATTAGCTGACTACTGTCACTATATTTTTCAATTTGATTAATTTCAAATAAATAAACTTTTTTTTAATAAAATTTGCTAATTTTGATTAATTTTAATATAAAATTATTTAAATTAAAATATAAGTTTTATCAGTTTATTTTAGAATACTTTTTTAGTTAATTACCTTACTTTTATTTTTTCTATATGATTTTACAATTTTCTTATTTTGAATTTTTAGTTAATAATTTTATAACTAATTTATAATAGTTAATAAAAATATTTCTTTCTTATATATTTTTAATAATAGTTAATATATTAATAATTAACTTTTATTATGAAACTATAAATTTATCTAACTAATTTATTTTAATTAATAACTACTTATTCAAATACATATTAATAGTGATAATATAATACTGCACATCTATGAATTTATATCTAATAAAGTATAATTAAATAAAATTTAACTTATTATTTATAAATATAAAATATTAATTTGCTAATTTATAGTAATATAGTCTATTTTATATAACATATTTTTAAAATTTACTATAACTAATATAGTATTTATTAATGGAATATTAAAAAATAGATTTTATAATTATATTAAGAATTTTGAATTAAAATTAATTAATTAATATTTTATTAAAGTTTTAATAGCAAAATTACTACTAATATTTATTTTAGATTTGCTAAAAATTATTACTAGTTTATTATTAATTATTTAATAGTATATTGAGTAGCTATATTAAAATGTACTATTGGATTTCAACTAGTACATTTAAATAAACCACTTAAATTTGCTATTAAAATTTGATTAAAATATTTAACTAATATATTCAAATTTACTATTAAATTTTAGATAACATGTTCAACTAATATATCTAAATTCACAATTAAATTTTGATCAATATATTAACTTCTATACTTAAATTTATTAGTTGAAAACATTTAGTATAATTTCTAAATTTATTATAACTTTTAAAACTACTTGTTACTGTTTTCTAGAACCTTTTGAAAATTTAAAGTTGTAGTTATTATTTGCTATTTGTACAACGCAGTAGAACACTGTTGTTTACTATATTTTACAGTCTAAGGAACATATGCCTATAATAGATTAATATAGGTGCCAACATCACTTAAAAAATAAAATTTATATAGAATTTATTTGTCTAGATTAATATTGGATAAGTATAGTTAAAGTAAAAACCTTAAACTTAGTAGTAAAGGGTTAACCCTTATTTTTCCTATTATTTTTCTGGGCGTAGATTTGTATAGTTGAGTGCTTACGTTCCCTCTATGTGAACCCTTTTGTCAACCTATTATTTCTCAAATAAATTTTGGGCGCTTGGGTCCACTCGAGCTTTCAAGTATTCCAAAAAAACTTAAAATTGACTCGCATGAACCATAATTCAACATTCAAAATAAATCGAAATTAAAGAAATTGATATAACCCTTTTTATGTAGAAAGCGTAATAGGTTGATATAGCATATTATAATAAAATTAGCAATTAAAATTTCCACTTTATAGAAGACGATTAACTATGTACTTAAATCCAGGAATTCGAACCGAAATACAATCTCAATTAAATATTCAACATGAAACTTTTTTAGAATCTTTGATGCCAGTTCCACTTCGCACATTACTCTTAATATTTTTATTTCTGATATTCTTTGCAACCAACATCTCAATTCTAGATTCGTTTCAACTACCACTCAATAAGATTTTGGATACAGGTTTACATCTAGCAAGTCAACATTTCTACAGCATATTTTTCAGTTTTATAGCAGTTGTACTTATACCTAACTTGCTGCTACATCAAGTTTTAAAATTTAATTTCACGATTTTTGGGTTTGAAAATTCACCTTTCGTTCAATGGGAACCATCTATAATTTTTCTAGCATCAACTGGAGTAGCATTAACAATGTTAGTTAATCCGTTCGATACGTTTTACAAAGATAAACGGTACTCGCTTTTAAGGTAAATTTATATAACCTTCGTTGTTAATAAAATATTAGAGCTTTAGGCAGGTTGTTCTTTGAAGGATTTCAATCACCTGTTTATTTCTGCGACGTTTTACTTGCTGATGTACTTACTAGCTATTCACGGGTTTTGGGAGATTTTTTTGCATCAGGCTGGGCAGCTTTATTTTTTAATTTCGATAGAAAGCAAAATGCCGCTTTGTGGTCGGATGTACTGACACCACTGGTAGTTGCTATACCTTTCATGATCCGTTTACGACAATGTGTTGCAGAGTATTTGAATTCGGACGGGTTGCAGTATCGGCATCTTGCGAACGCCCTCAAATACGCTTCTGCTTTCCCAGTAATTATGCTGTCCCCCATAGTGGGTAAGCTTATGAACGTAGATAAGGACCACGCTTCTGCATCTCCAGCCACTTGGCTTTATTACATCTGGTTATTAGCCGTCACCTTCAATTCCTGTTACTCGTTCTACTGGGATCTGGTTATGGATTGGGATCTAGGTCACTTTTCTACTGAGCAAGATATTTTAGAGGAAGTGAGAACTAAACCCATGCTACGTAATCGTCTCGTCTTCGTAGACCCTGCACTATATTACCTAGTCATTGCTATAAATTTCTTTCTACGTATCACTTGGACTTTTAAACTTTCACGTCAGGTCAACATCAACGAAGCTCCTTTTGGTGACTTCATCATTGAATTACTAGAATTGTTCAGAAGGTTTTTGTGGCTATTTTTAAGAATTGAAAAGGAGTACATTCACACTATAGGCTAACCCAAATGTTAAGTTTCAGTACAGTTATTTTAGTAAAGTTATTAGAAACGGCTTAGATGGAAAGTCGAAGTACTTTAACTTTTTTGAGTTTACAAACTCTTAAGATTTAAAGTTACAATTATTGTGGCGATTTGGTGTAAATAATCCCAGTTAGACTTTGATAGCGCATCTTTATTGTATAAATTATTTTATTAAGTTATATCTTAATTATGTGAAATGGCTGTATTGTAAGTTAAATTAATAGTACAATAAAGACCAATCGTAATCTCTGTTATCTTTATATCCCTCAATAATGACACCAGCTCACCTAATAATGTAAGTTAAACTAACCCAAACCTCAAAAAAAATCTTTCAAAAGATCACTACAAATAAGAGTGGTAAACCAAGTAATTTGCTTTGCTTGACTATACAATAACACTGGATCCTACCTATAATTGAATCATACTTTAACCTCTAGCATTAAAACTATAGAAACTTTGAAAATACAAAAATTTTAAGTGGAGTAAATAAGAAAGATTTGTTAAGTTATATTTATAATTGAACTTAAATATTATACTTATAAAATAATTAGCTTTAAAAATTATTCAACTTTTTAAAACTATTTTAATTTAAAGCTCTTTAGTTTACTTTTTTTTAAATTTTAAATATACTAAATTAATATAATTTATTTAAATAGAGTAAAATTTAATAATTGATTATATATTTTTTACCATTTTTTTACTTAAATAATTTTTAGCTTATAATTTACTGTATATTTTTTAATTTATTTTAATAAATTTATTTATAGCTATTTAAATTATTACTTAAAATTTATTTTAAGTTTTAGCTAGTTTATAATTATAATACTATTAGCTAAAATATAATTGAAAAAATTATATAAATATATTGTTTAAATTAATCTAAATAGATATGAAAATATATAATATTATTTAAAATAGTATATAAAATAGTATAAAATTATAATAATAATATTTTAAGTAATTTAACTATATATATATTTAATAAATATTAATATAGTAAAATATAGTTAAAATAATAAAAATATTAAACTGATTTTTATAATTTAGTAGTTAAGTAAATTGTTTTTTTAAGTACTTTTTTAAAAATATAAATATTTATATTCTTATTTATAAAACTAGTATAGTAAACTTAATAATTTTTATAATTAGTAATAACTTTATATTGTTTAAAATATTTATATAGTTTTAAATATTTACTTTAAAAATACTTTATTTAAAAAATTATATAATAGTATTATAGCTACATTTTTATATTATTAATTATTTAGCTAAATATTTTATTAAAAAATAGTAATTATTTTATATATATATTTTTTAATATTTTTATATTTATAGCTATTATTAAAATAATTTTTTAACTTTTTTAAAAATAAGTAAAGCTAATTAGCTATATATATATTATATTATTTAATATAATTTTTTATTTTTAAAAAATACTAAATTTTAATCTTTTTAGTATCTTTTTAAAAAAATTAATATTTTATTAATTTAGTAAATTTTTATATTTAAAAAAATATTAATAGTATATACTTTTACTAAAAAAATATTATAACTTATAAATTTTATTTTTTATTTTTTTAAAAAATAAAATTTAATTAATATACAAAGTTTTTTAATTTTTTTAATTAAAAATTAAGTAATTTTATTTTAATATTTTAATATTTTTTAGATTTGCTAATATATATATAATAATAATATAATAAATAATAAAAATATATATTATTTATTTAATATAAAACAAAAATTTTAGAAATTATTTTTTTTACTAAGTTAAATAAATGACTAAAATATTTTAAAGTTAATATTATACTTATATTTTTAACTTAATTTAATAAATATTATATATATATATATATATATAATTAAAAGGTTTTTCTATTATATTTTATTTTTTATAATAAATTTTTTACTTTTTTAATAAATTTAAATTAGTTAAATTTTTTTAAAATAAATACTATATATATATTATAATTAAATAATAAATCTTTTTTATCTAAATTAGGAATTGTTTATAAATAATTACAAATTTAATAACTGTAATATAAAGTAATTAATTTAAGAAAATATATTATTGCTTGCTATAATAGTATATAATAAAGTAAATTGAAAAAATATTAAAAAATTATAATTAAAATAGTATATAAAGTAATAAACAAGATTAAACTATATAAAGCTAATAAAACTGTTATAGTAAAATTAATATAAAGCTATTAAAATATAATAATAAATAAAATAAAAGTATATTAAATTTATAACTAATTAAAAAATATATTTTAATAAATAATAAAAATACTAGCTATAAAAAACTTATTAATAATATTAAATAATACTAGTATTTTTATTAGTTATTTATATTTACAAATTTTGTAAAATAAAATATAACTTAATTATAGTAAATAAAATAAATATATAAATTTAGAACTATATATTAATTTTTAAAATTAAATTATAGTATAAACTATAAAATAGTTTACAATAATTACTTAAATTTATAATATTTAATATATAATTATTTTAATAATTATAAATTTATTTAGTAATTAAAAAATATATTATATTTTAAAGTTTTTTAAACAGCTTTAATTAATATATATTTAAAATTAAAAAAAAATAAATTTAAATTTTTACTAATTAGATTTTTTTTATTTATAAACTTTAATTATATAAAATACTTTTTTTAAGTTTATCTTTTATTAGATTTTATAGTTTTTATTATAATAACTATTATATTTATATAATTAATTTTATAAGTTTATGCTTTATTTTAAAAGCTTAATAAGCTTTTAGTTAGTTTATAAAATAAAAATATAATAAAAATTATAATTTATATTTATATTATTTAATATATGTTTATAAATATAAATATATTTTAATTATATAAAAGTTTTTTAAAATTAATTAAATTAAATTAAAAAATTATAACTTTAATTATAACTTTATTTTTTTATTTAAAGATATAAATATATTTTATATTAATAAAATCTAATAATAAGTAAATATAGTAAAAAATATTTACTTTTAATTATAAATGCTTTTAATTATTTTTTATTTTTTATTTTTTATTTTTTAATTTTAAAGTAAAATAAAACTTTAATTTAATAAAAAATACTTAATATATTTTATTATATTTTTAAATTTAAATTACTTATATTATTTTAAATATATATTAACTTTTATATTTATTAATTATAATAAACTAATAGCTATTTAAATTTATTATAAAAAGTATATCTACTATAATATAAAAAATATTAATAATAGCACTTTTATTTAAAACTTAATTTTATTATATTTAAGAAAATTATTATTATTATATTTTTAAATTTAATATTTTAAAACAAAAATAGTTTTTCTATTTAATAAAAATAGTAAACTAAGATAATTTTTTTTAAAATTATATATTCATAATATTTATATATAGTTTTTTTAACTAATATTACAATTAAAGTATTAAAAAGCTACTAATATTAGTTTAGTAATATTGTAGCTTTTTAACACTTTTTTAAAATAAAATATTAATGTTTTATTTTATAATTTAAATTCTTGCACTTTTTAGACTCTAAATATATATAAACCCTATATATTAATAAATAAATATATAGATATATCTTTAAAATAGGCTAGAATTTTTAAAAATTTCATTAGTAATTTTTTAAGTTGTTATATAAAACTTTATAAGTATTATTAATTTTTTAAGTTTAGATATTCAAAATATACATATAGCTTATACATAGTGGCAAATTTATATTTACACAAATGTAAAACTACTAATGTATGTATATTTGAATATATTGCATTTTATATAATACATTTTTAGTTAATATCTAAATTTACTACACTTTTATAGTTTGTCCAATCAATAAAAAGTTAAAGATATATTTTATATGCATACATACAATCTTTTTTGACTAGTTTAGAATTTTATAATGTTAATTTAAAATGTATATAAAAATATGTGTTAAAGACTAGTAGTAAATAATCCAAGAAAATCATCTTATGGTACCATGTAAAGGCAACATAAAAAGAAATTTATTTGCTCTTTTTGGTATCATTCTTAGTAGGTATAACTGACAACCTTTCAACCAAAGGAGGATGACTGAAATGATAGGCAGAATAAAGAGGATCTGGGTTCATATCACCTAAATTCTTCTTTTGAAGCTTGATCAAACCACTGCGTAAATCTTCTGCATAACCAAGATCAACTGCAAACTTATCAGCTTGGAATTCAAACTTACGGCTCATTGAGTGCATAAAGAAAGTCATTAAGAAGTCAACAGGCCCACTGAGGAATTGGAATAAGATGAAACCGATAAAGACTGGCATAGCACCATAAAACCCGAAGGACTCGTAGAGGTCTTTGTTAGTAACAGAGGTTTGGAACAGATAAAAGGTAACAAAAAGTTGAACCTGAGCTAGTAGTAAGTTGTATTTAATATGGCCAAGCTTCCAGTGGCCTAATTCGTGACCAACAATAGCTAAAATCTCTTGAAGACTAGAATCGGCTAATAAGGTATCAAAAAGTACGATACGCTTATTTTTAAACAAACCAAAGAAGTAGGCGTTGCTGTGAGATGTACGAGTTGAACCATCGATGACTAAAAGTTTAGTCAATGGGAAATCAATGCGACTAGCTAAAGCTTCAATTTCAGTTTTAACATCGCCATCTTCCAACGGGGTAAATTTATTGAATAGAGGTTGAATTACGGTTGGATAAAGAGTTATTCCAATTAACTGAACAGCAACCCTATAATTTTTGAATTAAAAAATATGATTTGCACAAATATTACATGAAAAGCCAAAGGTAAATTGCGAAATTAGCACCACTCTTTTCAATTACTTTTAAGAAACCAGATAGGAAAAGTCCGCCCAAAATAAAAGTTAAAGCTAACGATTTAATTTGATCTATAACGAATAGTTTAAATGTCGATTTGTTAAAGCCATGCTTCTCTTCAATAACAAAAGTAGAGTACAAAGTTAAAGGTAAACCCATAACAACATTGAACAGAGTAAAATAATTAAAAAATATAATTGAATGCAAAATCTATATAAAAATATTAGTGAAATCCTTTCAAGTCTTGTTTACCTCATATTTCTCATTGTATCCTAACTTAACAAGTAAATCAGCAGATATATTCCAGAAATAAGGTATCAAATCATAATAGAGAAAAACTATAGTTTGAGCGTTGTTATAGAAACCAGAAAAAAAACGGAAATAGGATTTATCCAAACCATAAGCTCTTGATTTTTGGAATACTTCATCTTCAACAATATCTTGAATAGCTATTGGGCGTTCAACCTCATTAAGCTTATTATGCTGACGTATACTAAAATAAAATTAAGAAACAGTGATAGCTTTTATAATTACTTGAAATAAGTTTCTAATAAGTAGATAGCTGAAGTAAAGGAGATGACTAAAGTTTTATAAGGAAATGCCATCTTTAAACTTTATCTAGTGTCTTAGAAAACTTTATATTCTGCTTTGTTTTTATTTATAAAACCGACGAAGACATCACAAAATCCAATGTAGTATACTGGTAATGTCATGTTTTTATTGGTTAAGCCCAAAAAACTATTTTTTAATAGGACATATTGATTAAAATAGGAACAAGTGGTAATGTTTTATTAGTGCAATAATAAGCCTAAGCCATTTCAACTTATATCAATCCAGATGCTATTTTCTTGGTGCCAGACACTACTTAGCTTATCATCTTAAACACTAATATTTTCACTCTTCTTATAATCTAGTAGTTAATAGCTATTTAAAGTTACTATTATAAATATTTGCTTTACTAAGATGTAAGTTACTTAAGTTTCTTGTTAAATTACTAATACTGATTAAAAAAAGATATAGTTAATATAAAATTTTGATTTATTATAAAACTTAGTATATTATGCTTAATTTTTTAATTAATAGTTATATAATATATAGCTAATTAGCAAATTTTTAGGGTAAATAATTTGAAATTTAATAAATAACTAAAAAATATAGCTATAAAAAGGCTAAAAACACTATATATAATGTATAATATAATATATATATTATATATTTACTTAACTCTAAAAAGTATATAAATTTTGATAAATTTTATTAAAATTCTTTATATTTTAAAAAATTAAATACATATATTATTTTTACTAATAATATACTTATATAAAAATTAAATATTAATATATATTAATATTTAAAAATACTATTTAATATAATAATAAAAGCTTTTATTTTAATGCAAAAATAATATATTAAAATAGTAAATACTTATTTTAATAAATATTTATTATTTAAATTAAATTAAATTAAATTAAATTATTTATTTAATAAGTTTAAAATCTAAAAATTTAGTAAATAACTTTTTATACTTATTTATATTTTTTATATAAATTAGTTTATTATATAAAAAGCCTTTTATTTCTTTTAAAAATAGTAATATATAATTAGTAAATTATATTATACTATATAAATAAATGAATAATTTGCTACTTTTAAAAATAACTAATTTTAAAAATTAAATAGTATTTTTAAATATATACTAGCTATTATATAACTAAATATGTCTTTAAAATTTTTTAACTATTTAATATATTAAATTTTAAATGTCTAAACTTTTTAATTTTATAAATATTTAAATGTTTAAACTTTTAAAATTTATAAATATTTAAAATTATAAATTATAAATATAAAATATTATATTTAAAACTTATAACATATATATAATTAAATTATATATATTTTTTTGTTATTATTTATAATTATTTAAAGTATATTACTATAATAATATTATAAATATATATTAAAATTTTAATAAAACTTATTATAATATTTATATATTTATATAGTAAAAAAGCTAAAATTTATATTATATAATTATAAAAATAAAATAAAATAGCTAAAGTTATACTTATTAAGTAAGTATACTAATATAAAAGTAAGCTAATAATTATTAAAAAAAATTATAGCTACTAGCAAAAATACTAAGTATATATTAAAAAACTATACTATTTTGTTATATAATTAACTTTATAGCTAAAGTTATTTAAAATATAGCTTTAAATAAATATTTTATTTTTAGTATTTATAAATATAAAAAGTATATATATATACTTTTAACTTATATATTAAGTATATAAATTTTCAGTTAATTAAATAAACTATAAAATTATAGTATTTTAAAATTAGCTTTAAAGTATTATTTTAAATTTTGAAATAGCTAAAATATTAACTTAGCTTAGTTTTAATAGTAAAAAAAGTTTTTTAGAATTTATTTTAGTATATTTAAAGCTGTTTTTATTTTTATTTATAAAAAAAAGTATAAATTTTATAATATAATATTATAGCTTATTATATATAAAAAATAAAGTTATAAAGTTATATATCTATTTTTTATAGTATAGCTAAAACACTTTTTAATATTAAAAAAATTAAATAGTTTTTAAACTTTATAAAGTATTAAAGTTATATTTTAATAATATAGCTATAAAAATTAAAAAAAATATATTAACTTAATTAAAATTATAATTTTTTTAGCTATTAGTTAAAAATAGTAACTATATAGCAGATTATAACTTATTAAATTTAATGACTTTAAAGTCAATTTTTATATTTATATCTTAAAATTATAAAAAATTTAATTCTTAAAAGTTTTATATTTAATATATATATAAAATAACTTTAATATTAATATTTTTATAACTAAAGTTATAAAAATATAGCTTTATTTAAATAATTTTACTTTAAAATTAAAAAATATATATTTAAAAACTATTAAGCTAATTTAATATTTAACTTTAAATATATAGTAATTAAGCTAATATTTTTTATACTATTATAATAATTAAAAACTATATTAAAATTTTAGCATTAAGCTTTTTGGCTAAAATTAAAGCTATATTTTAGTTTTTTATATAGTAAAAAGCTATTTATAGCTTAAAATTTAACTAAATTAAAAATATCTAAATAACTTTTAAGCTTAGTTTAAAGAATATTAAAAAAAAGTTTCTTTAAATTATATTTTACTTTTTTTTTATAGTAGAAAAAAAATACTAACAATTTATAAAATTATACTAAGTAGATTTTTTATATATAGTAAAAAAATTAAATATTAGTAAAGCTAAACAAAAAAATTATTTGATAGTTATAAAAAGTATATAGCTTTTAATTATATAGTTTTAATATAATATTTAAACTTTAAACTTTATAATTAAAGACTATAAATTATAGCTTTAAATATTAAAAAAGTACTTAAATATAAATATATATTTTTTTAGAGTTATTATAATAAAATATTCTTTAATTTAAATAATTTTTAATATATATATTATTTAAATATTAGAAATTATATATATTTATATTATTTAAATTTTTATTTTAATAATATAAATATATCAAAAATTTTGATATAAATTTTAAAAAAAACTAGATTTATATCAATATTTTAAATTCTAATATATTATTTATCTTATTATACTAAATAATAATAATAATTTTTTTTTTTTGAAGTTTTTTTAAATATATCTTAATATATCTAAATTTTAAGATAGTATAATACTAATAAAAGTATTAGCTACTTTATAGCTAGTTTACCTTTAAAAAATAAATTTTTTATATAACTTTTAGTAAAATATACTAAGAGTTTTTAAATTATATATATATATAAAGCTAAATAAATAATATTTATGTATTTAATTAAAACTTAATTATATTGAATTTTTAAAATTTGATTAAGCTTTTTATATAGAAATCAGTTATTTTTGAAAGTGGCTAATCTTCTATTTAGAATTACTATCTTATACTGATGTTTAATGCAGGTAATAGATAAATATATATATTAAATGAATAGTATAAGTGTATAGTGATTAAACAAATATCACTAGTTGTAAGTCAAAGTTTGAAATTTATCAGTTAGGTACTTGTTCTCATTTATCAATATATATTAATGTGATGGGGTGTAAGATAACTTACAAAGAAAATTAGTGTTATAAATAGAAATTAAAGTATTTGGAATGGTAGATGTTGTACTTGATTACGGTAACAGGTTTGTAATTTTTAGCTTTGACTTTATTTTTTCAAGCATTAGGAAGAAGCAGGATGGTAGATACTTTAAATCATGCAAAAGATGACGAGTGGTTTGTAAGTAACCTTCAGTGGCAGTTATATTTTTTATTGCAGCCATCTCGTATACTAATGCTGTAGGGAACAAACGGTCATCGATACTGTCACCATAATAGAGGATACATTGGAGCTTAGCCTTAATCTCTGTAGGAATATTTGTGTAGTTTGACCACTGTGCTCTGGAGGTTCTTGATTGTCTCAACGCATGACTTATGAATGCTAATACTGAAGGTGAACCGATAGATGAAGACAAAAAAATCAATAGTAGTGGGATTGATGGATGGTCGGAGGAACAGGAGTGTGAAGCGTCAGTACTGATAATATAAGTGTAGAAATTGTTAATATCAAAGTCGCAGGGATTTAAGATGATATCGACTTCACCTAGTTTAACCACTATCTTAAAGCAGGCGTTAGCACAGTGCTGCTTGTTGAGCAGAATGATTTGTCGGACTGCACAGACTGATTAAGAATTCGATATTCAAGATTGCATACGTTCTTGATGGCTTCATAGAGCTGGGTATGATAGTCAGGGAGGATGTAAACAATGAGTTGTGATTTCTCTTAAATACTCTGTTGAAATATATCCACAGTATATCTTACTGTGTTGCTAATGAGTAGTTTTGAAGAAAACAAGTTTATGTTAAATTGTTCGTTGGTGATCTGAATATTAGTTACTTTGCAGACAATTTTCAGTCTGGTGGTAAAGCTTTGTATTCGGAATCTCTTGATGTGACCTGATATAAAGATTGGACAAGTTGTTGGGATCAAAAATTAACTTAAAACTCCGAATACAAGCACAGTCCGATTCTTGATACTTTATCATCGCTTTTTTACCTCGTAAATTCTAAGCATCATTAAAAGGCTTCACAACTTTCTGTTTGGATGAAGAGCGGCATTTGACATGTGGGAAGAAATGATAAGAGAATCATTATTCTCCATCTCGGTGAAGACTTTAAGATTAAAATATTCAATATGATAATTTTTCCAAACATCATTAGCTTGATTCCTTCCAAGGTCCTATTCATTTGGTTTCGGTTTGAATTGCATGCGATCTTTGCCATTTCGGCAGTTTTCTCTTGATTGTGCTTTTTTGGTAATGTTATCCAGGGAGAATATCAAGCATTAAGTAGCACAATAACTCACTTCTTGATTTCAATACAAGGTAACGTAGATAACTTAAGTCTTAATGTATTCGTTCTTGGTGGTACTTAAGGACAGTTGACTTTACTAAATACTTTCCATCTTTAACAAGCTAGATGCTATACTTTTCGGCATTATCTTTTGTTAAATCACGGAGTTTATACTTACACGTAGCTTTGACACAGTAATTAAAACGCTAGAGTCCCTCAAGATATGATTTGAAGCATATGTAGTGGTCATGAAACCTAGAGTCGCAGAAGTCGTTTTTAATTCTAAAACCCTTAATATTCAGTAAACTTTAAAAAAAGCAAGCTACAGATAAACTCATTAAGGATATCAAGTACATTATTAGTCTGGTAAATTACACATATGGATGTGTAATATTGAAAGTAAAGCTGTCAATACCAAGGTTACTGGAACGGAAAGAATCTTATCAAATTTCAACACCATCGGAAAACTAGCTAACATTCTTCCGGATATAGAGCGAATTTTCCATTTAAATAGAATTGTTGGGATGATGGCGAAACAAAAAGTTAAAATCCATTATAGCTGTTAATATGGTGCTAGTCTTATAGTACAAACTATCGATTTCGATCAAAATCTCGCTAACTTGCATCATATTAATCTTGAATATTTTCATTCTTTGAAAGTTTATCGTCTATCTCTAGTAAAAAAACACATCAATAAACTCTACCTAAACTACCCATAATATAAAAAATAGGTTGAATACTTATTAAGAAGGGTCCTGGATGAGAACCTATTCTTAACTTCGTAGTACCCTACTTTGATTCTGTTTAAAATGATTTTTACTTGGCTTTTGGTTCCAAAATGAATAACTTCGTTGATTGCTTGTGGGACATGAGGAATGATAGTAACGTAGTAATGGCAAATTGTTCCGAAAATGTTACTTTAAATTAGGAAGTAGTCGATATTAACGTTTGTATTTAGTCATAGGTTTTCATACTCTGGATGTTTAGTTAACTTGGCTGTTTGAATTGGGTTCATTATTAAAATCCAAGGAAAAGGTTAGATTGTTTAAATTTTGATTTTAATCAATTTCTGTATGATTCAATTCAAAAACATTTCTTTTTATGCTAAAATAAATTTAACTAACTAGTAAAAGCTTAAAAAAGTTGTCAAAAATATCAATAGCTTTGTTGCATGTGTTTATAACAAGTTATGGGTTATAATAAAATATTGGTATTTCTTTAAAATTAATATTGATATTATAAAAACAATGAAATAGTTATGTGCTACATTTTAACATTTTTCTAAAATACTTGTTATAAAATCAATCATTTTTTGGGTGCAATCATTAGTGTTGTTAAAATTCAAAATATATTTAAATTTTTTAAATAATATAAAGTTTTATAGCTTATAGCTATATTTAATTAATCCATTAGCAACTAGTTTTATTAACTATTAAAAATATGATAAAGATATTTCAAAAATAACTAAAATGAATATAGTTTATTCAATCTCAAAAGTAAGCCAATATCGAATAACCTTTAATAACTCTAACTTCAATAACAAACTTACATTTCATATCTTTTTACAAACTAAATAGTTTTGAGTTGGGTCCGGAGGAGCAGAGCAAAAGAAATTTAAATCTTGCATAGTACTAAACATGTCCTTAATATCTAAATTGAAATCGTAGCACGTCTTTATTTCTCCCTCCACTATATTACATAACTGATTGTTTTTTTGATCTAATTTAAATCTAGAGTTAGGAGTTCGATTTACAACCTCTTTTAGTTTGGTTATGTCCGTTATCGTTGATTTCGTTTCATTCATATTTCTAATCTAATTATGCTTATTTTTTATATAAAATAGTTATCCAGATGGAAACCCTTAGTTGTCAGGCTTTGGCTACTTAACCTCTATATACCTTCGGTTCATATGATATCATATATCTTTATGGAACTTCAAGTAGGAAAAGCCGTGTGGAAAACGATCGGTAATTATGATTAAATAATGCTTTAGCCAATCAAGTTACTTAAAAGCTTTATTTGTACACTTAATTGTCTTAATATTCGTCATTTTAGATAACTTAATTTTTATTAAAGAAAAATGCTAAAATAAGACAATAAAACTATTATTTCCTTACTAGTGACAAAAGGATAGCAAAACTATTAGAAACTATTCAATTAAACCTATCAAACTATGATGGAATACCACTAGCACTAGGAGCCAGAGACCAAATTTGACTGACTTAAACTGATGCGATAATGCTTTATAGCACTTTATAAACTTGAGTAAATATATAAATAACTTAGCTTAGTTTAAGGTTAAATAGCAGAAATATAATAATCTAAAATTAGTAATCTTAGTAACTTAGATAAATTTTTAAAGTTATAATAGAAAAATACTAAGATAATAAGTGAAAAGTATTATATTATATTATAAGTATATTAAAAACAAAGTATAGTATATTTAAAACTTATTAATCTAAATAAAAAAATTTTAAAGCTTAAAAATATATATCTAAAAAATTTGGGTAAACTATTATTTAAAAATACCTTAGAAATAGTGTAAGAAAGTTATATTCAAAATAATAACAAGGAAAACAATAGAATTATTTTATAAAAATTTTAATTCAGTATAAATAAAGTAAACTAATTTTATATTACAATAATTATAACTATATAGATATATTTCTTTTTATTTTATTAAGTTTAGTATTAGCTTTATTTTATACTATCAATATTAATATAACATTATAAAATAAATATTATAAATAAAAATACCAAAATAAAATTTTTTGTAATTTAAAATATATTAACTAATAAAGTAGGTTTTTTTCTTAGTTATAAATAAATAAATTTATTTTTTAATTAATATTAGCTTAAATAAGTTTTAGTATTAAAATTTTTATTTTACTAAAAAGTTATAATAAGCTAAAAGTTATAACTTATTTAATATAAATTTACTTATATAAATTAATAATTAGTATCTTTTTTATAATTTTTATTACTTTATTAATTATATGTTATATATTAATAAATTTATTATTTATTTTAAATTTTTAGAAAATTTTAAAATTTTAAAACTTAATTAATTTAATAAAATATTAGAATTTAAAATTATTTTTATTATATTTTACTTTTTATTAAATATAATAATTTAAAAATATTATAAGAAAAATGTTAATATTTTAAGCTTTATTAATTAAGTAATATTTTTAAAATAGAATTTAAAATCTATAAATTCTACTTTTAAATAAACTGTATAGCTTTTAATAAAATATATTTATTACTTTTTAAGTTAATAATAATAAAAATTAAAAAATAATAAAGTAAACTAGATTTTAAAAAATTTAAAATTAAAAAAATAAAAAATAAAATTTTATTATAAATCTAAGTTTATAAAATTAAAAATTATAAAAAAATAGATATTATATTTAAAAATATATAAATTCCAAAAGTATTAAAAATAGAAAAATTATATAATTTATACAAATGAATTTATATAAAAATTTAATTAATTAAATATAAATTTAGTATACTTTTTATTTAAAATTTTTAAATTAAAAGATTTTTATTAAATATATTATTAGTTAATTAATTAATTATTTAAATATTAGTAAATTTAAACAGTCTAATATATAAAGTAAATTTTTATATTAATTAAAAAATTATATAATTATAATAAAAAATATATAAATAAACTTAAAATTTAATATTTAATAATATAGAAAATAAGCTACTTTTAAAAATAAGTAATTTTAATTTAAAAAATATAATAAATACTTAATTATTTAATATAAATAATTAATAGCTAAATAAATAAATAGTATTTATTTAGTTATATATATATAATTTATAAACTTTTAATAAGTTTAATAAAGGTTATATAAAAAATAAATATACTATTTAATAATATATTATTTTTAAAAATATTATACTTTTTTTAAAAAACTAAAATAATAAAAATAGTTTACTATATTAAAATAAATAATATTAAAATTTAAAATACTAGTATACATTTAGTTTTTTTTTAAAATTTATAATATATTTAAACTATAAAAATACTTATTTATTTATTTTTTTAGCTATTAATACTTAAGTTTATAATTATAAGCTTTAATATTTAATTAAAATTTATAGCTAAAAGTTATAAATTTTTATAGCAATTTATAAATTTTAAAAAAATGCTGTACTTATTAACTTTTTAAAACTTTAAGCTTTATAATACTAATTATATTTAATATAATTTTACAAAAGTATAATAATTACTTTTTTTATATAATAGAGAAAATAAATTATAATTTTTTAAAGCTTTATTATTATTATATTTTTAAATATAGTTAAAGATTTAAATATTGTTAATTAAGTTAAATTTTAGATTAATAGCAGTTTATATTATATTTTTATAATTAATTTTATTAAAAAGCTTAATATACTATACTATTAAACTTTATATTTATATTTAATATAATATTATTATTTATAATAATATTTTAGATTTATTATTGCTAAAATATAATTATTTATACTAGTGTAAAACTAAATTGCATATTTAAAATATAAAATATAATAAATAGTTTTATTATATTTATTAATAGCTAATTTTAACTAAAATAAAATTAAAAAATATATAATTTTTAAGCCTATATTTTTTTAGTTAGTTTTTTAAAAATATATAAACTAAGTTAAGTAAAATACTACTATTTTTAAATATA
>JAWQFY010000025.1:0-83060 GCA_037055185.1 Capillidium rhysosporum
ATAAATAATAGCTAAAAAAAGAATTTAATTTTAATTATATTTATGAGATAAATATTAAAAAATAATGTATTTTAAATTTTAAAATTTTTTATTTTATAAATCTTTATAGCTTAAAAATATAAAGATAAAACATTATATTTAATACCTATTATATATAAATATAATTAAAATTAAATTCTTTTTTTAGCTATTATTTATAAATAATTATTGATATTTTAATAAAATATTAATAATTTATATACTAAAAAAACTATAATTTTTACTATATAATTATTAAAAAAATAAAAGTTTATAACTTATTTTATACTTACTAAGTAGGTATAAAAGTATAAAAGTAAGATAATAACTATAAAAATCACTATAATTAAATATATATTAAAAAATTAAGCTACTATATAATATATATATATATATAATTTTAACTTATATATTAAGTATATAAATTTGTAGTTAGTTTAAATAAATTGTAAAATTAATATATATTAAAGTGTATTTTTAAAATACCACTTTAAATTTTAAAATAGCTAAAGTATTAGCTTAATTTATTATATTTTAGTAAAGTAAATTTAATTTAAATATACTTTTAAATATTTAAAGAGATTTTTTTTAAGTATAGTAAAAAGAAAATATATACAAAATTGTTAAATAAGATTAAAAAAGTATAAAGTTATACCTTTATATTTTTACTATAAAATAAAATAAAAATTTAAGAATAAATAAAATTAAATAGTTTTTAAGCAATATAAAATATTAAAATAAAGCTTTAATATTATACTATATTATTAAAATAGTTTGAAAAAAATAACTAGTATGGATTTAAAATAAAGTTTTAAATTTAAAAGTATATTAACTATTTAAATAGTATAGCTATATAAATAAATATAAATTTAATTAAACTAATATTTTTGCAGCTATATTATAAAAATAAAAATAAAAATATTAGTTTAATTAAATTTATAAATATTTTTAGCTATACTAAATATATTAACTATATAGTAGATTATGACTTATATTAATTTAATAGCTTTAAAGTTAACTATTAAAGCTATACTTTAATAGTATAATAAATGCTTAATATACTAAAAGCTTTATTTTTAATATATAAAAATTTATATTTAATATATATATAAAAGTTTTAATACTAATATTTTTAAAGCTTTTAGCTATAAAAATATAAATTTATTTAAATAATTTTATTTTAAAGTTTGTTTAAAAAACTATTAAATTATTCTAATATATAATTTTACTATATAAAGATAAAATATTAAAATATACTTTTATACTATTTTAATAACTAAAAAGTATATTAAAATTTTATATACTAAGTATATAAAATATTAGTATTAAGACTTTTAATAAGTATTAAAATAAAGCTTTAATATTATATATAGCTTAAACTTTAATTAAAAATACTTAAATAATCTTTAAGTTTAGTTTAAAAGCTATTAAAAATGGTTTTTTAAAATTATACTTTATTTTTTTTATATATTAAAGAAAAAAATTACTAATAATTTATAAAATTATATTAAGCATATTTTTTAATTAATAGAAAAGTAAAATACTAATAAAGCTATTTTAAAAAAATTATAAATAGTTATAAAAAGTATATTACTTTTAGCCAAATAGTTTTAATATAGTAGCTTTAGCTTAAAATTTATAGCTAAAAGTTATAAATTATAAAATTAAGCATTAATAAAGTATTTTAATATTTTTTTTTAAAGTTATTATAATAAAATATTTCTAATTTAAATAATATTTACTATATATATATTATTTAAATATTAAAAATTTCAAATATATATATTAAATTTCTATTAAACTTTTTATATAAAAATCAGCTATTTTTAAAAATATTTAATCTTTATTTATTTTAATATAATTTAAAAATATAAAAAGCTTAGTATTGTTTATTATATTTAAATGTTAAAAATAATTTAATTTAAATAAAATTATATTAAAATTAAAAAAGTATAATAAAATAATTTATATATTAAATAAAAAATATTATTTAATTTTAAGTAACTAAAATTAATAAAAAAGCTAAAAGCAAAGTAAATATTAGTTTATATAATTAAAAATATATATATAATTAGAAAAAAAAAATTAAAAAAGCTAGTAAATAATTAAAAAATTTAAAATATTATAATAAAAAGTAAATTTTACTTTAATATATAAAATATTAAAAAATAATTTATAAAGGCTATTTTTTTTAAATAGCTATTAATAACTATTATAATATTTATAATAATACTATAAATAGTATTAAAAGTTTATATTAATTTAACTTTATTAAAAAAATAATAAATATATTATTTACTTTATACTACTTAGCTAATAAAAATACCTTTACTTTATTTTATATTTAATTTAAATAAAAGAATATTAATACTATTATAAAAAAATAAATAATTTAATATAAGTTATAAAATAAATAAAATTTAAAAAATAGCTAAAATTTTATTAGTAAAAATAATATAATAAAAATATTATTTTATTGTAACTTTTTTAAAATTAAATAGCTTTAGCTAAAATAGTAAATTAATATTAAATATAAATAATTTTAAATTAGTTTTAATAAAATTTAGCTTATAAAAAAAAGAAAAAATTAATTTAATTTTAAAAATTTTAATATTATAATAAAATTAAGTATTTTTATATAGCTAAATATATATATAAAGTTATTAAAAAAAGTTAAAGTAAAAGAAAAAAAGAAAAAAAGAATTTAGATAAAAAATTTTAAAAAAATAAAAAATTAGAATTTAGTAACTAGTTTATTTATAAAAGTAAAATTTTTAATATTAACTAGATTAAAAAATCTTAAAAATTAAAGTATAAAATAAAAATATATATAAAACTAAATTAAACTTTAAATCATTAATAAATTTATAGATTTTTCTAATTATATAA
Source organism: Capillidium rhysosporum (assembly GCA_037055185.1). Classification (NCBI taxonomy): domain Eukaryota; kingdom Fungi; phylum Entomophthoromycota; class Entomophthoromycetes; order Entomophthorales; family Capillidiaceae; genus Capillidium; species Capillidium rhysosporum. Next base: position 2,908 of record JAWQFY010000025.1, read on the forward strand.
TAAAGTTAAAAAAACAAAAATAAAAATAAAAATAAAGTAGCTAAATAATTATAAGCTAAATAATAAATTAACTACTTTTAAAAAATGCTAATTTTTATATAAAAACTTAATATAATTAGATTTTAACTAAATAAATAAATATTATTTATTTAATTTTATATATATTAAAATATATTTACAAAGTTTAAAAAAAGTATCAATAGTATAAACTATTTATTATAACAAAAAATAATATATTAAAATTTAATATACTAATATAAATTTAGTTTTTAAAAAAATTTATTATAATAACTTTAAAAAAAAGTAAATTTATATTAAAATACTTTTTAATACTTAATCTTATACTTTAAAGTTTTTAGCTCTAAAATTTAAGCTTTAACTACTTTATTAAAACTATATAGCTAAAAATTATATAAAATTTATAACTATTTATATATTTTTCTAGATTATTTTTATTAGTATTCTACTTTTTTTACTATATATAAAAAGTATACTTAATATAAATTTATAATTTACTAGTATTTTTTTCTTTTATTATATAAAAGGAAGTAAAGTATAGTTTTAATAAATTTTTTAGTATTTTTTAAGTAGAGCTTAAAAGCTACCTAGGTATTTTTAATTAAATTAAGATTTAGACTATATATAATATAAAAGTATAGCTTTTATATTAGTTGAAAATCTTAATATTAGTATTTTAAATATAATTTTTAGTTATTATAGTAGTATAAAAGGTAGTAAAGTTATATATTAAAATAATTTAATAGCTTTTTATTAAATTTTTATAGCTTTTAATAGATAAGTGTTTTTTATACTACTAAAATATAGCTTTAATAGTTAATTTTTAAGCTACTAAATTAGTAAAAGTTATAATTTGCTATATAGTTAATATTTTTGGCTTATAAATAAATAAAAATTAAATTTTATTAAGTTAATATATATAATTTTTATTTATTTATACTTAAAAAACTTTCTGCTTTATAGTAAATAAATAAAAGTATAACTTTATACTTTATTAAGTTATACTTAGCAAAATTATATACTTTTTTATAATATATAGCTTTATAAAAAAAATAGCATTAAATATTTTAAAATATATTTAAATTAAACTTACTTTATTATATAAAGTAAATTAAGTTAATGTTTTAGCTATTTTAAAATGTAAAATAGTATTATAATTTTAAAGTTTATTTAACTAACTATAAACTTATATATATAATATATAGACTAAAAGTATCTATATATATATTATATACTTATATACTTATAATAAAAGTTAAAAAGTAAATTATTTAAAGTAAAGCTTTAAGTAGTTTTAGCTATATATTTAACTATATATTAATGCTAAATAAGTAGTATAATATTTTAATATATACTTTATTATAGCTATTTTTATAGCTATTAACTTACTTTTATACTTTTATAAATATTTAATTAGTATAAAATAATTTATAAACTTTTATTTTTTTATAATTATATAATAAAAATATTAGATTTATATTAGTATATAAATATATTAAAACTAAATTAATATTTTATTATAATTTTAACATATATTTATAATATTAGTATAGTAGTATACTTAAAAATTATAGATATTAGCTAAAAAATATATAAATTTTTAACTATATTTATATATAATAAGTATTAAGTATAATATTTTATTTTTATAGATTGAAGCTATAAAATTTATAAAGCAAAAAAAATTAAATTAGCTAATTGCTTATTTAGTATATATAATAGCTATAAAGTAAAATAAAAAAATAATTATAACTTTTATCTAAATTATATATCTATTAAAAATATTAAAAAGATTTAAAAATAACTTTTATTATAATTAGTAATATATTTAAAAAAATTATATATTTTATAATAAAATATTATTTATTTTTAAAAAATAAATATATTAAAAAAATTTAATAAAGTATTAAAAAATATATAAAGATAAATATTAATAAAAATAAATATTAAAATTTAAAAAATAGTCCTAAAAAAAGTAATAATAAAAGAAAAAAATATTATATTAAAAAGTTAAATTTAAATATTTAAATATTTATTTTTAAGTAGCTTTTTTAGTCTTTTTATTTTTATTTTTAGTATATATATATATTATTTATTAATTTTACTTTAAAAATTATAAAATATAGTTATAAATGCAAATAAATTTAAGTTAAGCTAGAAAATTATAATAAATAGTAATAATTTAATAATATATTTTATAATAAAAAGTTAAGCTTAAAAATTAATAAGGTTAGTAATATTAAAAATAAATAAAAAATAGTTAAAAAGATAAAAAAGTTATAATAAAAGCTAAAGTAAAAAGTTTAAAGCTATATTAATAAATAAAGTAAATTAAAAGTAGCTAAAAAAGCTATATAGTTAAAAAAATTATAACTAAAAGCTTAGCTTTTTTTATTTAAAAGGTATTTATTTTAATATAGTTAAGTTTAAAATACTATATATAAGTAAAAGTTAAATTAAATTAATATAAGTTAGCTAGCTTATCTATATAATTACAAGTTTTAAAAAAGCAGCTTATTTAAGTATAGTTTTTTTTGTTAAAAGTAGAGTTTTAATATTAGCCTTAAAACTAGTTTAAAAAAAATTCTTAAGAAAAAGTAAGTAATTAAAAAATAAAATAAACATTATATTACTAAAAGTAGCTTTTATAAAAGTAAAAATATTAGTATTAAAATAGTTTATTAAAGTATAATGTTTAAATAAACTATTAGTAATAGTTATTTTAATTATATTAGTATTAATTATATATTTTTTAAAAATATATTATTTCTTAAAAATAATTGCAATAAATAAAGTATAATTATATTTTTTAATAAAATTAAATATAAAAGGATTTTTTAAAATAGGTAACTTTTTATATAAATTATAAAAAATTTAAATTACTTATAAAGAAAATATATAACTATTTTTTTGGTTAACTATTAAATAGCAGCAAAGTTAATGTAAGTTAAGTTAAAAATCTAACTATAATAAAGGCTAATATTGGAAAATAAAAAATAAAAATAAAAAATGCAAATTAAAAGTAGTTTATTACTAATACTATAGTAAATAGTATTATTATATATTAGTTTAAATATAGTTAAAAAGACACTTTATTATCAAAAGATTTTCTTGCTCATTCTGTTTAACTCAAGTAGAAAATTAAAAATATTATAAAAAAGAAAAGAAATATTATATTTTGAAAATTTAATATTTTGATTACTAAATTTATTAAATATAAAAAGAATAAATAAAATAGATATTTCATATTAACTAATTATTAAAACCTGAAATGAGATAGTATAAATAAATAAATAGAGTAGGTTAGAAAAAAAATAGCAAACTGCTTATATGGAGAACTATATCTACATTTTTAAATTAGATAACTATATAATTACTATAAAGTTATATTACTTAGCTAAGGCATATAAAGTTAGATCAAACTAAATATATATATACTATATTAAGTTACATATACTTGATTTTAAATTATTTAATATGTATCTCTAGTATCAACTAATACTTTTAATTCAAGTTACTACAAAATTTATTAATAAATTTGATTCTACTTAATTTCTTTTTGATTCTTATTATAAGAAATTATAGGCTGAATTTCCTATAAATTATACCCAATGAAGTTTAAATGTATTGTTTTGAATTTTATATTTTAAAAGCAATCATAAATTCAAATAAACCACTTGTTTAACCAAAGGTATATTGATTTCGTATACTTTAAAAAAGTATTTAATTTAGTTTGTAAATGTCTTTAGAGTAAATTAAAATTTTAACTTTTTATTTAAATAAAGGATCTTCAACTGCCACTTTAAAGCTTGGTAGTATAGCGACCTCTTTATTGATAAATTTAAAGTTTTAATTTCATTCTGCTTTTTTTAGTTTGTTTAAATTTAATATTCAATAACAATTCACTTTTCTAATAGTATACAATAGATATTAATTTGAAGTATAAAGTTTAAAGATGTATGATATAGCATCCGATATAAATAATTTAGACAGTTGGATTGCTCAACTTTCAGAATGTAAACCTTTAGCTGAAGGAGAAATTAAGAAACTATGTGAAATTGTAAGTTATTGAAGACAAATATTTGCATATTTTAATATATATCATTTTTTTACTATACACATAAAAGGCCAGAGAAATTTTAGCCGCAGAATCAAATGTTCAACCTGTTAAATGTCCTGTAACAGTCTGTGGTGATATTCATGGTCAATTTCATGATTTAGCCGAGTTATTTAAGATTGGTGGAAACGCGCCAGATACTAATTACCTATTTATGGGAGATTATGTTGACCGTGGGTACCATTCAGTTGAAACAGTTACCTTACTAGTTGCATATAAATGTCGTTTTAGAGATCGTATTACTATTCTGCGTGGTAATCATGAATCTCGCCAAATTACTCAAGTTTACGGCTTCTATGACGAATGTTTACGTAAATATGGAAATGCCAATGTTTGGAAGATGTTTACCGACTTGTTTGATTACTTACCAGTAACCGCTTTAATCGATGACCAAGTAACTAGGATTTTCATCACATTCTCTTATGATTATATAGGTATTCTGTCTTCACGGTGGTTTATCACCCGTCATTGATAATTTGGACCAAATTCGTACTTTAGATCGTGTTCAAGAAGTACCTCATGAAGGTCCTATGTGTGATTTATTGTGGTCCGATCCCGAAGATCGTACCGGTTGGGGTATTTCTCCAAGAGGTGCTGGTTACACTTTTGGCCAGGATATTTCCGAAACTTTCAATCATACTAACGGTCTAACCCTTATCGCCCGTGCCCACCAGCTGGTTATGGAGGTAATAAACTATCTTGACTTAATTTCTAATTTTTTAGGGATATAACTGGTCTCAAGAAGGTAACGTAGTTACCATTTTCTCTGCACCAAATTACTGCTACCGCTGTGGTAATCAAGCTGCTATTATGGAGCTTGATGAGAACCTTAAACATACCTTGTAAGACCAATTTTAGGATTATTTTTTATTAATTATTTCAAGCCTTCAATACGATCCAGCTCCTCGTAAAGGGGAACCTCAAGTAACTCGTCGTACTCCAGACTATTTCTTGTAAGATAAATGCTAGGTAATTTTTATTATATGTATATATTTACTAATACATGTATAAGTGTTAACATAAAGGATTTAAATTGTACCAATGCCCCAAAATTAACCACTTTCGGACCCTCTCTTTCCTGTTGGCTTATTATAAAGGTAGCATACTTGATACCATTAGCTTCCTTGTTAATATTACTATTAGATTTCATTTTGCAACACCATTTTACTAAAATCTAACTGCTTAATTTATTTCATTAAGTTTCAGATAATTTAAAAGAGTTATACATTTTTGGAAACCTTTAATTAATAACATACGTTTTTTAATTTTATATATAATTTTACTTAATTTAAACATTTTAATACTTATTTTACTTATAAAATTTATTAATATAGTAAGATAGTAGAAAATTGATTTTAAATTAAATAATATAAACTATAAAGTAGTGCTATTCTGCTTTAATATATATAGAAACTTTTAAATATAGATATACTATTATAATTTTTTATTTAAATAATTAAGTGTTAATAAAAATTAAAGCTTTAAACTTAAAATTGCAAATGAGTTCAGTATTTGAAAATTTTAATTTTTTAAGTATAATAAAGTTGATAATTGCTTTTCATTTTTATCTTAATAAACTAAAGTTTAAAGATTTTAACAATATAATTTAATTAAAGTATAAATAAATTATTTTAAATAGAATATATTTAATTAAATAGATATAAGCCAAACTAACTATAATAATTAGTTATTATAATATCTAGTAATAAATAAGCTTAATTAATAAATTTTATTATACTAAACTTATATTTCTATTTTCTAATAATATTAGCTATAATTATTATTATTCTTCTTAAAAGATAAAATATAGTTATTAAATACTTGCAGTATATTTTATAGTATTTTTTATACACTTTACTATTTATAAGCTTATATTAAATTTTATAGTATATAACTTATTAATTATTATTTAATAAATATATTAAAAGTATTGAAAAGGTTTGCAAAAGCCCTATAATAGTTAGTAAATAGCAAACTTTTTAAATAAACAAAAATAAAATATAAGCTATTATTAATTTAAATAGTTTAATAATTTATTAACTAATTATGTAAAGCTTTTAATTAGCTTTTATATTATAATAAAATAAAATAATTTTACACTTTATTATATTTATTATATTTTTATTTTTATAATAAATTGTTATAAATTTTTATTAAGTTTAATATATTAAATTTAAAATTATAAAAAAATTAAATTATTTTTAATAAATATATATATAAGCTAATATTTAAAAAAACAGTTATATATTAATATATTAATTATAGTTATTAAATATAATATTATAAATTATATTTTAGATTTTATTTTTTTAATAAAAAATATATAAATTAAAGTAACAAAAATATATAATTAATAAAAGCTAGTAATAAAATAATTGAGCAAAATTTTATCTTTAATGTTATTATTTTATTATATATTTTTAATAAATATATATATTAAATTAATTATTACTATTTAAATAGCTAAAACTTTTTATTAAAATAAAATAATTTTTTTTAAAGTTTAATAATTAAAATTAAAGTTCTAAAAAAGGTAAAAAATAGTACTTTATTATTAAAACTATATAAATATTTATTTTTTTATTTTAAATTAGAAAAATTATAGTTTTTAAAGTAAGTATATTATATTTAATTTTAATTCTTATTATTATAAATTAATATAAACTATATATATATTTATAAATATTAGCAAGTATTTATTAACTAAACTTTTTTAATTTATTATTCTTAAAATAATAATTTTATTTAATTAACAAGTATTTTAAGCAAGCTTATTTTTAATATTTTTTAATATTTTTGCTTTTTATTGTAATTAAAAATTAAAAAATAATACTAATATTTTATATATTTTTTAAAATTAAAACTAATTAAATAAAAAAATTAAATTTAAACTAATATATAAACTTTTAATCTAAAAACAAAAGCTTACCATTATTAATATTATTAAAAAAGTATAAATATAAATATTATAATAAAATTTTTAAATATAAGTTAAAACTCTATTAAAATTTATAGCTTATAATAAAGTTATATAATAATATATTAATTATTAAAGCTAATAAACAAGTTTTATTAAAAGTTTATATTTAAATTATAAATATTTAATTAAGAAAATTTTAAATTATTAATTTAGCTAAAGCTTAAAAGTTATATAAGTAGTTAAAAATAAAAAATTATAAACTAAGTAATTAATTAACTTTTATAATACTTTAAAAATATACTATTAAAACCTTTTAACTAGTTATTATAAATTATTTAAACTAATAAATATTATTTTACTAAGTTTAAAATTTTTTATAATAAAGTAATATATTAATATATAACTTTTATACTATTTTAAAATATTTAAAGTTAATATATATATAATATTAAATATATTTAGTAAGTTAAAGTTAGTATAAATAAATAACTTAGTTATTATTAATAGCTAAATTAGAAAATTAAGTAAGTATTATATCTTATTTATTAGAGAAATAAAAAAAGTAATTAATTATATCATTTTTATATATAATAAAATACTATTTTATAAAGCTACTTTTATTACTATATATTTAAAAAGAAAAAAAATAAGTAACTATTTTACTTATTTAATCTTAATTATTTTAAAAATATTTAGGCTTTAATTTAGTAAAAGCTAAATAAATATGCTAAACTATTATATACTTTAAAGCTATTATAGTAAAAAAATTATTTATTTTTATTATACTTATTAAAAAGCAGCAATTAAGCTATATTAATAATTATATTAAATTTGGTAACTTTAAAATTACTTAAAGTTTTCTAATATAATAATTAATTTTATTTTTTATTTTAATTTTTACTTTTTTTAATATATTTATTTATTTAAACTATTAGTTAGTATAAATTTTTATTAATTATATTAAAGTTTAAAATAAAAATATTAATTAATTTAAATTAGCATAGTTTTAAAATAAACATTAAAATAAGTATTACCTCTTAAGTATTACAAACACACTTTTTTTATAATTTGACTTAATATTAGTATACTTTTTTAAAGGTAATTATTAAATATATAAAAATTAAAAGATTTAATTTATATAATTATACTATTGTTAATTTAAAAAAATGTTTTTAGTATAATATATTTAAAATGTAATTTTATAAAAATTTAAACTATATAAACTTAATATTAAAAAGTATTTTTTTTCCTATCTTCATTTTTAACTTTACTAAAGTATATATATATATATGTATCTTAACTAATATAATAGTATCAGGATATATTAAAATTTTAGATAGTTATTAGCCTAGTACAAAACTCTAATTGAAAAGATGCTTACACTAACTATGAGTTGAGGTACACAAAATCAACAGTTTCCAACAAATATACGCTTAAAACAATAAAATAAGTAGTTAAACTATTTAAACTAATTTTGATTGTTTTAATAGCTTCTTTTAAGCCTACCGTAACAATCCAACCAGCCAAACGAACACTTGTTAAAACCACCTAAGCTAGTGCATTCATCTCTTACTTTTGACAACTTCACTAAGTGTTTTTACTCGCTTCACCACCCATATTATTAAAAAAATGGGTTCCTATTCTCTAAAGTTTTTTTAGCTGCAACCACTAAAAATCAAAACTTTCGAAATTTTAAAAAGTTTATAAAGTTTTGAAACTGATTTTAAAAACTATCCTTCAACCAACTTAAAACTTTTATAAATATTAAGATGGACTCGGATTTAGCTAGGATAAGGGATCAGATATCTAGTAAGTTAGATAACCAAAAACAAGTAATATAAAGAACGGTTGTATTTTACTGACTTTTATTTTTTAACGGAATAGATTGCTATTACTTTACAAGCTGTAGAAGAAGTAAGTTATAAACATATATATTTAGAACCTTCTAAAAAAAAATTTATACTTACATCTTTTTTATTATTATTTTAGACTTTGGCTAGTCAAAATCAACCGAAAATAGCTTCAGCTTACTTTTCTATACTAGTAACTTAAAAAGTTACAAATTTATTTTACTTAGAAATATTTTTATTAGTTAGTATTATTAGAACAGGATGAAGGAAACAACCGAGCCAGTATTTTATATTTATTAGATATAGTTTTACCACAGTAAATAACTTGTTCGTTTATTTTTATTAATCTTTTATCCTCAGTGTATCAGAAAAGATCCTACGTTTAAAGCTTAAAGATATCGTTAACATTTTCGAGATTGTGTTGGATGAAGAAGTGGAACAAGCACCTATCGTGAAATCTGTAAAAAATTATAACCTTTAAAAAAAAAACTAATCTAGTCCATTTCAGTGCATAGGTTGCTTAGAGCATGTTATAAAGATGCAGGAGAAGGGTTCTTGGTCCCAGCCCATGTTGAAGAAGATCTACCAGTTGGTACTCAACTATACAGTAGATAATAGGCCTAAAGTACGACGTAGAGCTCATCTAGCTTGTCTGGAGATACTTCGGTTCCAACCTGCACCCATCGCCTTCACTATTACTAGTGAATTCTGTTTATCCAAGATCAAAGTGTTTAGAAAACAAGCTAGCAACTCGAATAATAACGAGATGGTACCGTTCTTACAGTTCGTTAAAAGTATGATTCACCTCTGGCCTTCTGATGTAAGTTCAATTATTGTTTTTCTTTTCGTTAAGCAGGTTTATAGGAATTAATTAAACTTAATCAAATTTTGGTTCTGTTACCTAAGATCAACAATAACTACATCACGCCTATGGTCTACAACATATTCAGTATTATTTTAACTTATATAGATGAAGATAAAGTGGAAGATTTACTCAAGGTAAAATTTTTAATTCTTTTTTGTGTGTATTTAAATTTCCCAAAAGAACTTGATTCAAATGAAGCCAAACTCAAACGAAACCGAAACTATGCAGTCTTGGCTGTTAGCTATTCAAAACGGGTACATCAAGATATTCGAGTAAGCTTTAACTTTATTTTAAAAAATACTTAGCTAATTTTTAATTTAATAGGTCGAACCCCAATAAAATCTTTAAGGTTTTACCTAAAACTTTGACTTTGTTACTTTCGGATTTAGACGGAAGTAACAATAAAGTGAATTTGACGATAGCTTTAAGTTTAAAGAACATTATCGAATCGGTATATAAAGTTTGGGACGAGTTGAGTGAAAATGAAGAGACTATTTTAGTCGGTATGTTCGATCAAGTCCAAGGCTGTTTATCTTATAGGTATAGACTGGCCTGGCCCCACGTCTTCGTCATACTTTCCAGTTTCTACAAGGTATTATTACTTATAAAGCTTAGCTTAATCTCCCATTCCTACTAGGTTTTTGGTCCACTATCCCCCTCAGCCGTAATTCCTACTTTACAGCTGCTGGACGGGTTACGCCTTGAGGAGGAGTTCCAACATAAAGAGGAGTTGAACATGGTGGTAGGTCAGGCTATAACCAGCCTAGGAGTAAGACGATTTTTAACAACCCTCCCTTTAAACTTAGAGAATCCGAAGTACGTACCTTTTATTACCTATTATTAACTTTATAAAAGTACCCATACAGTAGGTAGGGCTTGGTTATTACCTTTACTCAAAGACTACATCATCAACACCGATCTGACCATGTTCTGTTTTGAGTTTACCAACTTAGCTCAACGGTTATCTGCTAAAGCTGAAGGGTTCGAAAAGGAGGGCAAGGAAATTGAAGCCAAGATCTACCACACTTTGGCATATCAGATCTGGTCCCTGTTCCCCTCTTTCGCTAACTTCCCTCAAAACTTTACCGAGGTAAATTTTAGCATCTGGTTAGTTTACTGAACTTTACTTTCTAGGGATTCACCTCGAAGTTCGCCGAACTGGTAGCTAACCAGCTCTATAACTCACCTGAACTTCGTCCCCACCTGTTTAATGGATTAGCTTTGTTGGTGGAAACCAACCGTCGACTTATACCCGACACCAAAGCGGTCACTCCCGAAACTTGTCTTGAGCTGCAGAAGGAATACAACATCGATGCCCAAGAAGCACAACAAAATTTGAACCATATGCAGCAGTTCGCTACTAACTACTTGGCTGTATTCTTCAACGTTTACTCTACCGCATCCGACCAACTTCGACCTACCGTCCTCAACACCATCCTTAGCTTCCTTACCATCACTTCCAAGAAAGTAACCTATTATTTTAAATCATTGTACTAATTCCATTGGACTGTAGCAAACAAACGAAACTTTCCAAAAAGTTTTATCGGTCCTCGAAGCCGATGAAATAGATGAAGAGAATGCTGAAACTACTTTAGCTACTATGGTTGATTTAACTCTAGTTATGGTACCATATCTGTCCGACAACCACCTTACCAGACTGTTCCAAGTTGCTACCCGTCTGATAACTAAAGATGCTACCGCTTTACAGAAACGCGGTTACAAAATTTTGAACAAATTGGTTGTCAACTCCGATTCTAAACAGGGGAAGACTAGTATACAACAGTTACTACTGACCCCGGAGTTTGAGGATTTGATCGTTGAGGCAGGTTTAGAAGCTTCAAGCGCCGCTACTAAGGTATCTCATTTAATTACCTTAGAGATTAACTTTTTTTCTATTTTAGGATCGGTTAAACTTCCTACTCAAGTTTGTCCCCAAAGTCCAGTTGGACCAGTTCCACTTACTTTCTAAACTGACCTCCGAAGTTATTTTGGGTACCAAAGAGGTTAACGAGAAAGCTAGGGAAATATCGTTTGAACTGTTGGTACTTATAGCGAACCGTATGGCTACCGAGAATGGTACTATAATACCCGAGAAGTTGGGTATTCAGAGAGATGGTAAGTGTTTTATTTTGTAGAAATTACAACTTAACTTTGACTTGGTAGGTCTGATCCAAGCCAACCTCAAGGAGTTTATGATGATGGTTGTAGCTGGTTTAACCGGTACTACCCCTCATATGATATCGGCTACCATTAACGCTCTGTCCCGCCTACTGTTCGAGTTTCACCGTAATTTCAGCCATTTAATACCACTTACTAACTTTGAGAACAGTCCAGTTGGAAGATGACTTAATCTACGAACTGATCAATACCATCGAACTGTTCGTCAGTTCGAACAATCGTGAGATCGTCAAAGCTTCCTTAGGGTTCGTCAAGGTTGTAACGGTGACTTTAACTTCCGAACAGTTAGAACCGCACCTTTCTATGGTGTTAACCAACATTCTGAAATGGTCCAACGACATCCAATCCAAATTTAAGGTTAAAGTCCGCCACATTATCGAACGATTAATTCGAAAGTTTGGAATTGCCAAGATTGAAAAACTGTTCCCTGAAGAGCACGTCAAACTTATCAACAACATTAGGAAACGAAAATTGAGGGCTAAGAGGCAGAGTAAACAGAAGCTTGAAGTTGAGCAGGTAGCTTTGCGAAAATTTTCTAGTAATTCATACTCAACTATTGGTTTTCTTAGGAATCGAATTTGAACGTAGCTAGAACTTCTAAGATCAACGCATTCGAAGATGCTATCTATGGCTCAGAATCGGAAATTGAATCGGACGATGACGATAAACCTACCACTGCTACCAGCACCAAGGTAAACCGGTTCTTAATTTTTAACTAAAAATTGTAGCGTAAAGCACGAACTATGCAGCACACCTTCATCAAAGATGATACTTTAGATGACGACGCACCTATGGACTTCTTGAATAGGAACGCAGTATCTAGAATCACAAGTACTACCTATTTTATTTCTATCACTTACCAATTTGTTAGCTAACAAACCCAAACCTAAAACTAACGAACCAAAATCCAACTTCCAAACTGACTCGTTCGGTAAACTGGTATTCAAAGATGAGGATTCCGATTCGGAGCTGACGAAGCTTACCGATAAGAGTAACCAAGTTACCAACCAGGAAGATTTCTATATGCAAAGTATCCAGTCCAAGGATGGCTACGACCGTGTGAACAACAAGATTAAGTTTAAGAAAGGTGGCAACAACCAAGATGATTTCGATATGGATGATTCCAACCTTGAAGCTAGACAACCCAATAAGAAACCTAAAGGTGGCTATAAGAACTTAGGCCAGGATTATAGTTCTAAGGTACCCTTTTCCGTTTAAAATTATTGATATTAACGGTTGGATGTTTTTTAGAAAGCTAAAGGTGATACTATGAAGGCTGGTAAATTGGACCCTTACGCCTATGTCCCACTCAATCCTAAAATGGTACCAAGAAAGTAAGTGATTCGAACTTTTAAATTTGGTATTAACTAATTATGTTTTTCGTATTTTTTAGAGGAAAAAAGGCTGAGAAGCTTAACATCTTGAAGAAATAAGATAGTACTTTTGCACTATTGCCCGCACCAGTTTAATTCACTTTTTGTAAAGCAACTGGACAGTTCTACAGCCAAGCCTAAAGTTAAAGTTGGATGTAGCTAATCTTGCATATTAGCTCCCTCCACCCCTCCTACTTCTTTTATTAAATTTATTATAGACTTGTCATATTTTGCAAATTTTATTTTTTAAACCTTTATTTAAGCAATTAGTGAAATTTTCTATCAATTGCCAACAACTTTTTTATAAGTTTTATTTTCAACAGTTATTAAATTAATTACTAAAAAAATGGTTAAAAAGGGTAGCTACTTTTATTAATTTTTAAGTTTAAATAAATAATAAAATTTTACCTACTAATAGGTATTTTAAAAATAAGGAAAAGCTAAGTAAATTAGAAAAAAAATTAGATTTAATTTAACTAACAGTTTTTGAAACTGCTTAATTAAATTAATTCATATTTAGATATTTAAATTAGATAATCTGAAAGTAACTAAAAATATAAGCTTTTAATTTCTTTTTAATTTTAACATTACATTTTTCAATTTATATTAAATTAAAATAGCTTATAAATTAAACCTAATTATAATTAATACTACTTTTTTTAATAGTTTTTTATTTAAATTTAAAATTTGGCTTAAATAGCAAATATTGTATAAATAGAAAATAAGAAATATTATACTTTAAAGTAGTAATAGTGCAATATTAATTAATAAATATACTTTTAATAAAACATATATAATTTTTTAAAGTATTTTAATATACTAATATATTTAAGTAAAATAACTTAAAATAAACTTTTAAAGCTATATTATAAAAGAAAAAATTATTATTATAAATAACATTTTAAAATTAATACTAATATATAGCACTGTTATATAGGTATTAAAATTACTAAAACTTTTATATACTTTATTTTTATCTTTTAGATAGAGTTTAAAAAGGTAAATAAATATAATCATATATTTATTAAATATATATTAAAAGCTTACAGCTTATGTATATAGTATATAAATTAGTAAACAAGTTAAAAAATAATAAATTATAGTATACTAAATAGTAATATATTATTTTAGATTTTAAAAATGTTAAAATTCAAATTAGCTTACTTTATACTTATAAAATAGTTATTTTTATTTACTTTTTTAATAATATTTAGATTTTAACTTTATTAAAGTTATAAAAATCCAAGATTTAAAGTTTAAGTATTTATAACTTCTAACTATAAATAGTGTAATAGCTTTAATAAAAATATTATAACTTATTAAATTTTATTTAATAATATATTATAAAACTAACTAAAAAATATAAATATATAATAGTACTTAAAATCTAAATATATTGCTTTTTTATTGAAATAAGCACTATTTTAATTTTCTAATACTATATACTAAATTATTTTTTTAAATATAAATAACTTTTAGTAAATTTTACTAAAAAAATAATTAGATATTATAGTCTTATACTTTATAAATGTATATAAGGTTGTTAATATATAAAATTTTTTAGCTAATTTTATTAACTACTTTTAAAAGTAATTAACTATATATTTTATAATAAAAAGCATTATAATTGTTAGTTTATTAATGCATTTTAAGTTACTTTATTATATTAGTTGCTAAACTTATCTAGTTAGTTCTATAAGTTTTATACTTTTACTAAATAAGCTACATATCTATTTTAGAAGTAATATATTTATATATAATATACATAATAATTTTAATTTAAGTTTTGCTAAGTTATTAAACATTTTATCAAAGATTGGCAATTCTAATGAATTTTTTGACTAGGATCAAATTAAACTTTGTTTTTCTTAAAATGTTATAGTTAAATATACTTGTATAAGTTGAAAAAAGCTTCTATTCTTCACCAATTTTGGTAAACCTTGGTGAAAAGGGGGTAGTTATTAAGAAATAATTATAAAATTTTATTATATATTTAAGGAAATGAAGTTTTTTAAATCAAATTAATAATAAATTTAGTTGATTAAAATAGTTAGTTTTATACTCATAAATTAAAAAAAGTATAAAGTATAAACTAAAAAGTAATTAATATGTAATTAAAACTTTTATACTATTAATTTTCTCACTTCCTCAAAAATCCATTTATAAGTTTGTAAATCTTCTTCTAAACCATCCTTTAAATTTTGATCTTCCAACTCTAAATATTTAAATAAACTTTGATCTAATAATCGATCTATTAATAGTTAAATAGAAGAAAGATATTAGTAGCGCTAGTTAAAGTATCACACTTACCGTTTAAAAGTTGATCAATAGCTTGTTGATTCTCTATTAAATCTAAATGGGGAGACTCCAATTGACAAGATTTTATTCTTCCGTTGTAGACTGTAATCTTAAACTCCTACGTTAGCAGTGTTAATATAATATATCTAAAATTAGGATACTATAGGTAGTTGAGGGTGGTAACAAGTTTTTGTAAATTGTGGTGTCTGTCCAAAAGTCCATGTCCACGACTAAAAGTAGATTGCGAATATCAATAAAACTATATTTAGAATAAATTTACTCTTAAAGTATCTGCATATTGTTGTATTTTAGGCTGGTTACTTATAAAAGAAGAATCAATGTTTTCGACCTAAATTTAAAGGAAACGAATTAACATATACCTATTAACAATAACTTACCTCAATATTTTCACATTGATAAAACTCTCTAAATTTATCGATAACAGCAGTTACAAAATTCGAATGCTCAAGCTGGGAGTTTACTTCTTTTAAGTTGGTAACTTGCGATCGAACGCTAGCAACTCCTTTCGCTTCGATTCTATCCTAAAACTTAACTGTTACAAAAACTATGTTTAAAAATAGAATATTTGAATAGTATTACATGTTCGGAGTTAAGATATTTCTTTAAGCCTTTAAGGTCGGTATCGATTAACATAGTACCGTGATGGTACGCTTTACTATTACTTATTTTAAAAGCAGAACCTGAAACGTACTCAATATTTAGGTTAAGAAAAATAAATGGAAAAAAGTTTGAAAATAAATTTTAAAAGGATATCTTAAAACGATCAAACATAATATCGTTTCGTTCATTTACAAAAGTTGAAATGTTCATTTTGTTCAAAGCTCCACTAACTAAACTTGCATTGGTTCTACGATGAAAAGTAGCTTGAGGTACCATAATATGATAATTACTATTTCCTAAATCCTTAAATTTATACAGTTTAAAACAATATAATTAAATTTTGTATAATTACATGAAATACGCAACCTCCTCCAGATTGTCTTCGTACTAAATTTACATTATCTTTAGCAAGCTGTGGTAAGTTACATTCAACCCAAGGATTCTTTTTATCATAAAATTTAAAAAAACATTTATAAAAAATTAGTTGCAACTTAATAAAAATTAAAGAATATTTTAAAAACATCAAATAAATTTATTACTTGACTTCTACCTAAAATTACTGAAGGTTCATTTCGATATAAAAGTAAACTCAAAGTTAAATCTTTGTTATCCTTTAATAACCTAAAAAATATATATCCAGTAAGCATGGAAAAAACATAAGAAAAAGTAGTAAATTACCATTCTTCTAGAGCTAGGTTATAGTAAGGATTGGTCAATTTAGAATTAAATATTCTTATCTTTCTAGTTGAATCTAAGATTTTTAAAAGCATCTACAGTATGAAAATATTTCTAAAATTTTAAAACAGGAAGAAAACTAATAAGAGTTTTGATCGATATAAAAACAAATTCCGCAGCTAATATGTAAATATAGTCATTAAAAAAATATATAACAAAAAGTAATATAATCGCTTACACCTGGATTCGAACCAGAACCTTCTTAGTGAGAGAAAGAAGAGCACCTGATAGTTCTTCATAAGCTTAATATAGGTCTAATTTTAAATATATAATAGCTATTATACAAAAAAATAAAGTATATAGATAGTTTTATCTGAGTACCTTGTCAAAGGATAAAAACTAATATAAGATATTTATTAAGAATACAAACTTTAAAATATATGAATGAACTGGCACAGCTCTCTTCTCATCTGTAAAATTTTGCAGTTTTCGTTAATGTCCAAATACATCTTTCTATAATCTAAAACTCTATCATTTCTATCAAATATTCATATTTAAAAAGTTATATATATAATGTGAGTTAAATATACGTCCAAACAAATACTTAAAATACCTAACATATTATCAAGTTGCAGAATTTTCGATATATCGTTTATATATTAAGAATTACATATTGTATTAATACCTTATAATAAGCTTCAAAGCGTCTAATATATGATAAACTGTTTCATATATTACTTGATTACATATAAAAGCTATATTTTAAAAAATTGTTATAAGAAAATAGTGAAAGTAAAAAAACTTTATAATAATGTACGAATTAAATTTTAATTTTAACAATCAGAAAGACATAGCATTAATTTAATACATAGGTGCAATATTTAGTATATAAACACATATATCAACAACGAACTTAATGCTTAGGTTTACATTTGGGCCTATGGCTAGGTTGAGGCAATGTAGGAGCGTAAGAAGTTTCGACGATAGGAGTAGGAGCAGGAGTAGAAGCAGGAGCGGTAATGGAGGATGAAGTATCAGGTTGACTACCATCAGCTACAACTTCCAATTCGAAACAAGTGTTGTATTCCTCACCAACCGGATTTTTATCCAAATGCCAGTTGAAAAGTAAAGAGTAAGTACCAGGAGCCCAAGTTTTAGGAACCTGCCAGTAATTCCAACACAATGAGTTGACATTTTTGATATCTTTACAGTTGTCGGGCGTAGCGAAGATGTATTTACCTAATAAGTTGGATTCTACCTGCTCGTTGTATTTAGTAATTTGACTGTTCGGTTTACCGTGACCGTACAAGTAAATCCAAGTTGGGGTAGGAGTGTAGTGGTTATCCAACTCGTACCACAGTTTGAGGTTGGATCCGGCCTTAACTTTAGCCATAGGGAACTCGGTAGTATAGTTCATACTAGATTGAGTTTTTTGACAAACGTTGGCGTCATGGTTGGGTCCACCACGGTTTTCTACTACTACAACAAAAAGGTCGTTAATGTGACGGTTCATACGACCAGGGTAACCACGGGGGAAACCGATACAGTGCTTGTAGAAATCATCAGAGAAGTATTGATCAGGTCCAGAGTATTGTTGATCGGCATCGCCGATGCAATCTAACCAACTGTGGGCAGAAATCATACCGGTTAGAGCCAGTCCAAAGACGGTTGAGAATTTCATTATAAAAATACTTTTGATTAATTAATTAAATAAATTCGAAGCTAAGTTTTAACAAAGTTAAACTAAAATTCAGCAACTCCATTCTCTTTTATAACTAATGCAATACATCGTGAACAGGGTACTTTTTTATCAGGAATAGAACTTTGGAATTTAGATTGGACGGTAAAATTAATTGAAGTTGACGTATTCGGCAATCAATTTATTACTTGATTGCTGATTTCAATTTTAGTTCCAGTCTTTTGTTGGGGAATGCTTTGCAAAATTTCTTTCGAATCGAAGATTCTATAGATTTAAATCCCTCATGTTGGTTGATATTACTTTAGTTATTGCATATCATTCGTTACGTTCGCTTGTTCTAAGAATATGCATTAAATTTTTAGCTAGTCTCCAAGTCTTCAATAAACTTAAAACTGTTATTCGATTCGAATTTAAATATTAAGATACTTTACCTATCAAAATTGATATATAGAATAATGAGAAGACAAATATGGTTTTTAGACATCTTTACAAGTGGTGATATTAACTTTCATTTGAAGAATATATATGAAAGGGTATAAAAACAAACATAATTGCAACCGAGCCTTTCAGGAACAACAGTATAAAGTTTAGTACTATCAAATATGCACAATTAAAAATAGCTAGCTTAAATTAATACTTTCTTATCTGCAAGCCAGTTAATAAAACTTGCAGGAAATGCAAAGATGTCGAAACAGGTTGATAAAGAATAAACTTTAAATAAAGCTCTATAATAAATCGATTTTACCTTAGATATAAATTAAAATTAGTAAATTTTATAAGCAATGATATACCTACAAGCAACATTAATTGCTTTAATTAATTCAATTCTGATTCGAATCCAAATATATACGAAATGTTTATATTCTTATTTTAAATAAATTGTTGCTTTATCCAAATATAATTTCTATTTCTAATAGTTGCGCCTGAACTTAATTTTTAAGTGATATCAAACTGTTACTGTATAATAAAATTCTTTAAAAGGTACTTTTAAAAGATTAAGTGGAGCTTAAATCGAGAATAAGTTTTTAAGTTATAATTCAAGCTTAAACTTCAAATTAATTTTCCCATAATTTTTTTTTTGGAATTAAAATCTTATTTTCCCGTTTAACTTCATTATTAATTTTCTTGGCTAAATTCCACTCGTCTCTTCAAAATAAATATTCATTGTCTAACTTTTTGCATCTCAATGTAGTAATCTATGCTGATAATAGAGCTGTTAACTTTCATAATTAGTTATATACAGATGCTAACTCCCTTATACAGCATATTTACTGCTCTACTAACAAAAGTAATTTCAATCTTTGTAAATATATTACCATTAATCTTTTTACCAATACTTGCTCAAATTTTATTTTATTAATAGTTTTTAGTACTCTAGTTTGCTACCTATAAATCCTATTGTCTATAAATAATATTATAACCTATATTATATAACAGATTTATTTTAAATATATATATTAATATATATTTCAATATTAAAATATAAAATAAAATTTAATAGTAATAAAAAGTTGCTTCTTTTAATAAGAAAAACAATATATTAAACTTTTAAATAGTATTATAAACTTATATTTATATACATTTTTATATAACTACATTATTATTATCTATAGTTATAATCTAATTATAATTAAAATTATAATTACTTAAAAAATACTTTATTAATAAAAAATATTCAAAGTTTAATTTTTTTAATATATTTATTAAATTTATTATAAACTATAATCTATAACTTTAAATATTTAAATTAGCATATTTATACTTTTATAACTTTTTAAAGCTTATAGCTATTTTAATCTTAGCTTAATAGTACTATTTTTATACTAAATAAGTATTTTAATTTTATTGATTTTAATATAATTTATAATAAACTAAAAAGTATATATTAAATTATAATATAACATTATTAGCTAATTTGAAATAAGTTTACATAAATATTAATATTGAAGTTATTTTTATTTATATTAAATATATATCAATTTATATAAATAAAACCTTTTATATATTAAAGGTTATATTTTGAATATTAGCTTTAAAATTTTTAAATTAAAATAAACTATAACTAACTATATAATTAAATTTATAATTTGAGTTAAGCTTATATTATAATTAATATTTTTATAAAATTAATAACTTATAAAATATTTAGTTTATATTAATTTTTAAATAGCTAGCTTTTAATATTATTAATTAAGAAGATTTAAAAAAAAACTAAAAAAAAGTTTTTATAAATTTATTTTTATTAGCTATTTATAATTTAAAAAAAAAATAATAATAATAATAATAAGCTTATCTAAAAATAAAAAAGTTAAAAAATAAAGTTAAAAGTATTATATTTTATAAAATAAAATATTAATTTTATTATAGTATTTATTAAGCTTATACTATTTTTTAAATAATGTAAGTTAAATATTTATTTTACTTTTAGCTTATAAATAAAATCTATATACTATATTATTTATTTTTGATTTATAATTTTAGTATATTCTATATAAATATATTAGTATTTTAAAAATAAGTTTAAAATATATTTAAAATAATAAATAAATAAAGCTTATTAAATTTAAAAAATAAGTTAACTTAAACTTTTAATTATTTAAAAATTTAAAACAGTAAACTATATACTAAAATATTATAATATGTTTATTTTTTTAATTTATTTACTTATTTTTATAAAGTATATAAATTTTAATTTTTAATATACTTATTTACTACTTTTTACTATATAAATATAAATAAATTCAAGTATATAAGTACTTTAATAAATAAATACAACTATAGTAATATTATTATATATATTAAATTATTATATTTAATTTACTATATATTAGTTAGTTTACTTAAAATTGCAAAATTTAAAATTAAAATTAAGATAAATAAAAAGTTTTTTATTAAAAATTTTAAAACTTTATAATAAATTTAAATTTATTTATATTTTAATATTATATATATTATTTTAATTTAAATATATACTACTTTATTTAAAATTTAAAATTATATCTTTACTAATATATTTACTTATTTTTATAATATACTTTATTAAGTTTTTCTAATATTTATTTATATTACTTCATAATTATATATCTATTATAATATTATTTAGATATACTTAATTTAGTATAAATTGATTATAGTTAAAGTATATTAAAACTACAAAAATTTCAAGTTTTAAATAAAATTACTATAATTTAAATTAATTGATTTTAAGTATAATTTTATTATAAATAGAAAAAATCATTTAATAATTAATAATTAGTAAAATAAATAAAAAATTAATTATTAAATTAATATAATAGTTAATAAAAAAATATATTATAGTATTAGTTTTATAAAAGCAAAAAATTATATATAAATATTAAAAAATAATAATTTAATTATAGTTAATAAATGCATTAATTTTTAAGCTACTAGCTTATTAATTATATTTTAATTATCTATTAAATAAAAAATTCTATATAAAATTTTGATTTACTAATTAATAGTTAATTAAAAATTAATGTACATTTTTATAAAATTAGCATATATATTTTTTTAAATTAAATAAGTATTTATTTTAAAAATATATAAATATATCTAACTTATAAATTAAAATAGCTATTTTTAAAAAAATAATAAGTTCTAATTAAGTAATATAGCTTTATAAATATTTAAATATTTATTTAGTTAAGAATTATATATTTTATTTCTTATAAAAGTATTTAGCATTTTTTTTACAATTTTTTTCTTTTATATATTTAATTTAACTGACAAAAATAATCAAGCTAAAATACAATAAAAGTGTTTCTCTTTTTTAAGCTTAATAATTTTTTATAAATTTAGCAATTAAACTGTTAGCTTTTAAAAAAATGAAAATAGATATAGAATTTGTTCTAACAAAGGTATAAAATCTTAGTCTATTATATATAAAAACTATTCATTTAGTTTATTCCTTTCTTTAAAAAATAAATAAATAAAATACAATGTCATTTTACAACCATTATTTTTTTAAAGTTAAATTAATTAGACTAAGTTAAGTTTATTTCAAACCAATTATATTTTAAATATCTTTCTAGAATATTTTTGAAGTTTCAATTTGCTTTTCCTTTCAATAAATACATTACTTTTTATCAAATACTAATAGTTAAAGATATCAAACTATAGTTTAAAAATCTATTAATTAGAGTAGTTTACTGTTAAATTATTAAGCACAAACTAGAATCTAATGTTAACAATATTTAGCAATATTATAGTACAATTAAGTAAATTCATATATTAAGTAAAATTGAAATCAACTGATATTTAGGTAAATTATAAAGACTAATTCTAATAAAAAAAGTTAAATGGTACTTAGCAAAATATACCACTTTAATTTAGAAAATTAAAAGTATAGAATGAAATTTATCAACTTCTAAATCATATAGCAGCTACGCGTGTATAATAAACTTTGAGGCAAACAGTTGCTAAACAATTTCTTTTAATTTAATAGATAGATAAGGTATATATATATGCTTTAAAGTTCTCTTTGTAATTAATAAGTTAATATGGCCTATAGTTTTTTGGATTAGTGTTTTGACCAACCTGATTATGCCTTTCACCGTTCCCAGGACGATACATCTGTTGGGAGTTATTATTAGATCTTATGTTATCTACCCTGTGCGCCTAATGCTAGTTAGAAAAATAAATAAATAATAAATTTACCGTAGAGTTGGACTGAGTGGAAGGGCTAAAGGATTGCTGTCTAATATGAGTAGTATCGTTCACATCAATAAAAGGCATGGTGCTCGAAAAACTAACTCCGTTTGGAAAAGTGTGAAGTTGGTTACCCATAAATCCAGGAAAACTAGTGAAATTTCTGAAACCATTGAAAAAGGTCTGATGCGGGTTAAAGGTTGGTGCATGGTGTATTCCAGTTCCATAATAGCGGTCATCGAACGGATTGGCAAAAAAGGAGTCGTTAAAAAGAGGTTGTCTATTAAACATGTCAGTAGAAAAAGACCCGTGAAACATGTTAGGAGCGGAATGTCCAAATCCATGAAATCTAGAAAAGTTGGGAAAGGGCATAAAACCGAAACCAGATTGATGTTGAGACACTAAATTTAAGTTATAGTTAAACGAAAAAAAGTTACTTGGAAAAAAAGATGACATGAACGGATCGTTTCCAAAGAATTCTCGAAATATATCGTTTGAAGATCTAAAAGTAAATTCAGGCATATAATCTAAAAAAGGGTTAAAAAGAAATAAATATTAATAAACTTACCTTGAGTTTGTTCATTTTCTTCATCAAAGCCTAATAATAAATTAAGTTAATTTATAAAGAAAGTGATTTACCATAAAGATCGTAACGTTTACGCTTTTCTAAATCAGTTAAAACTTGGTATGCTTCCGAGATAACTTTAAATTTTTGTTCAGCTTCTTCTTTATTATCGATATTCTTATCAGGATGCCATTTTAACGATTGCTTCCTATACGCTTTACGAACTTGATCTAAATCGGCATTTCGGTTAATTTCTAATACTTGGTAGTAACACAATTTATCATTTCCATCCATTTTAAATTGAAAAGTGGATTGAGTTTATCGATTTTAGTTTGAGAATACAAACTGACAACTATTTATCTTTTTGAGCGTGAACGTACCCTTAATGTGAAACCTAAATTCCTGAAATAGTATTTATTGGTTAACTTTAATATATTCGGTGCTTAGTAAAAAAGTTCACTATTGACTGAGTACTATTAATTATTGTGGCCCCTATAATTTTTTGTATAAATAGGTTACTAATTAAAAATAAAATTTAAACAATATATCGATTATAAATAAAAATAAAAAAATAATATATAGTTAATTATACGTGTTCTTTAACATATTTATTGTAGAATTAGTAAGAGTTATAAAATAAATTTCGATTTAAAAAATTCATCTTTGGAATAGATTTTATATATCAAATATGAAATAAAAATAATTTTTTTATTTGAAATTAGTTCTTTTTATACATTATTGAAATTCAATTTATCTAGCCAAAATCAGTTAATAATAAATAAAATTATTCAAAGTTTGAACTAGTTAATAGTATTATAATTATCCGTAGATATATTTCAACTTTTTTGAAAACAAAGCAGATATAGCGATACAAAATTTAGATATACTTCCATAAACGTTTAATTCAAAATTTAATTTCAAAGTAGTTACAATTCGATTATGATTTTTATATTAAATTAGTAAATTCTAAAATGAGTGATTGAACATTTTCGATAGGAAAGCGATTTAAAAATCTATTAGTATTTGATGGTAAATGTACTATTCATTTTTTCAAAAAAAAAACAGAACAGTAAAGGAAGAACACGCTTTTATAATTAAATTGTAAATATTCAATTTATTTTTTAAGTTTATCCGAATTTGGATTAAAAATTATAATTTAAAAGTAGTTGCTTAATACTTTGTCGGTTGGTTCAAAAATCTTGTTATTCTTAATGTTGGTATTTTGGAAAGCACAATTTTCGAAATTTAATCAAAAATTAGTTATAAGTTCGCTTATGCAAAACCAACTTATTAATTTATCTATTATCCAAGTGTTTTATCAAATATATTTTGCTGAAATACAACTTGGATAAATATTCAAGTGTTTCTTTAAAGGTAAAAAAGTTCAGTTACAACTTAAATCTTTTTCACATTCCAACTTTAAAATTTTTTAAAAATATGGATTTAATGAAGATAAAAAACGAAAAACGTGGTAAAATAAACGGATTCAATTTATACAGTTTTACGGTACAGCGCACAGTATAAATAGGTAGAAAAATTCAATTAGTATTGGATAACTTTGCAGCAATTTTAATATTTATACTATGGTACCCAAATTATTAAAACTAATTTTATGTACGGTGCTGTTATCGGTCCTAACAGCTCAAACAACACCTTTAGACTCAGTAACCAAACTGGATGGCGATTTAGTTACCGAAGTTTTAAATGTAAACAGTTTACCTAACAGTAAATCTGAAGAAAGTACATCGGAACCAGCTGACGAAAAGAAACCTGAAGAAACTAAGAAGGATGAAAAACCCGGTGAGAAGAAGAAGGAGAACAAGAGACCACCGTTACGCCGTACCTACGTTAAAAGATATAAGCACAATAAAGATGATAAAGAAGATGATGACGAAGAAAGCTACGACGATGTTGACGATTATACATCGAAGGAGGACCGGAAGTACAAAAAATCATCGAACTTAGATATCTATGAGACGTACCCACCTAGAAATAGGTACGACGACGAATCGGATTACGGTCGTAGTGGAAGATACGGTAGGGGATATGGCAGAAAAGGGTATAACAGAAACTACCCAAGCCAGCATTATGACCGCTACCGGAACCGTAACTATAAACCAAACTACTCCAACCGGTATAGAAAACCTTACCATCAACCTTACGGTTATGAGAATTACGGTTACGACGATGACGATGATGATGAAGATGATGATGAAGATGTAGACGATTACTACGATACCTATCCACCTTTCAATCCCTACCATCCCCACCCTTATCATCCTCATTACCCAACACCTATACTGTTTTAAATATATACTTATATTAAGTTTATTAACTTTCGTTTTCAAAATAACTTTAGTTTATTTTTAATTGAATTGGATAAGCTTTATTAAAAAACTTATTATTTTTCAATCTTAACTTTTACTTAGTATTTATTTAAAAATATCAAATTATTATTAAGTTTAAAATTTTATTTCACTATCCAAAATAGATACTAGTCAAAATCCGCGAAAAAGTAGCGTGTTTTTTTTTCTGTTAAAACAAAATTACTTTAAAATAGATGTATTAATCAATTGCATGTTTAGATATTTATTTTTAGATTCTAAAAAATTCTAAGGCTCAATTGTTTAATTTATTAATATTAATTATTAAATATTCAAAAAAATTAAGAACTAAAAGCCTTTGCTCTAAAACTAAATAGTAGGAGATATCAAGAATCTGAACTGTGAAAAGATAATAGAGGCTGTGATAAAATAAAATAATTAAAATTTAACTTTTTTAAAAAGAAAAATAAAATTGTTAGCTAAAAGGGAAGTAAAAAAAGATACTCTAAAAAATTAAAACATAAAGTATATTTATAGTATATAGACTAAAATTTAACTAATAAGTATACTAGCAAGAATAGAGAAAACTAAAAACTAGGTATAATTTACTATTTAAAGTTTTATAAAGACTTATAAGAAGAAAAAATAGAAAAAAATAGAGAAATTAACTTTTTAAATTAAATAATAAATAATAATCTTATAAAGATAGCTAAAAAAATAAAATAATTAAAAATAAGATAACATTTATATAAATTACTATAATATATTAAAATCTACTTTTTATTTAAAATATTAAAGAAAATAAAATAAATAAAAATATATTAATATAAAGTAAGCTTTTTTTAAATGTATATCTAACTATATAATAGTAAATTATAAAAATTATAATTAAAAAAGTAAATTAGAAATTATATTTAAAAAGATTAATTATAAAATTTTATTAATTATATACTTAGTTTTTAACTAATAAATAAACTTATTCAATATATATTAAAAAATAATAATAATATAATATTAAGTATACTTAATAAAAAAGTAATTTATATAGCTGCTTTATTTTACCAAACTACTTTTAAGTATTATTTTAAGCTATTAAATAATAAAAACTTTGAGTAATAACTTATATATATTAAAAATTATATTATTAATTTTTTACTAGAATATTATAAAAGTAGCTTATTTGCTAAAAATTATAATTATATAAGCTAAATTAATTAATAGGTTTATTAAATTAATTTTGTAAAAGAAATTGAAATCTAAAACTATTTTTAACTTTTTAATGAAAGTTATACTTTTAATTATAAAAAAATTATTTAAATCTAAACAAAATAATTAAAATTAAGTAAAATAATATAAAATACTACATTAATAATATAATAAATTAGAAATTAATACTGTATATTAATAAAAACACTTTTTTAAATATTTAAATAATCTTTATTTTAAAATAATAATATACTAATTAAGTTATTTATATATTTAATAATGAATTATTAAAAAAATTAATAATTATATACTATTTTCTTATTAAATATAATAAAATATTTAAATATTTAAAAGAAGTATTTAAAATAGTAAAATTATATGAATTTTTTATAAAAAAATAGTATAAAACTAAAACTTATATTAAAAAAGGTATTTTAACTAAGTAAATATAAAAGAAAATTTTTAAATAAATAAAAGGTGTAAATAAATTAATAATTAAAGCTTTTATAAATATAGAAATAGCTAATATAATTGCTAAAATATTTTTTAATAATAGAAAGTAATTTTTTTAGCTTAATAGTTAATATATTAACCTAAATTAGAATTTTATAATTGAATAAATTTATATTAAAAAGGTTAAGTTTACTATAATTTTAAAAATATTTTAAAAATAATTAGTTATAAATTAAAATATATAAAATAATTAATAATAACTTTATTATTATTAAGCACTATTATTTATCTACTATTTTAAATAATAATCTAAAATTTAATAAGCTTATTACTAAAAAAACAAGTTTTAAAAAACTATTAAAATAAATAAAATACTTGAAAATAATTTGAAAGTTAAATATATTTTAAAAATTAAAAAATTAAAAAAACAAAAATTTAAATAAAGCTAAAAATAACCCTTTTAATAATATTATTATTTATTATATATTTTTAAAAAAATAAACTTTATACTTTTTTAAAGTTTTATTTTACTAGCTATATTATTAGTAAAATCTTTAAAATATAGTAGAAGTATTTAGCTTTTTCCATTTTAGTTTTTTCTTCTTTTTTGTTTTTATATATATTATATTTTATATAGTTTTTTAGCTAGTATAACTACTTTTTAATTATATAGTTTTTATAAATTCTAGCTTTTATTAAAAAAAACTATACTAGAGAATTTTAGCTAAAAACTATAATATTACATTATAATTATAAGTTTTTTAAAAAAATTTAATTCTAACTAATTATATAAAATTTAAGTATTTATTAATTTGTATTATATGTATATTTTTGTTAAGTGTTTTAATTTTTAATTTAAATTATAATAAAAAATAAAGTAATCTAATTCTCTATTTTAAAAATATCATTAAATAATCACCATATATATATTTATTATATTAATTAAATATTATTATTTATTTTACTAGTTTTATATTATTAAAAACTAAGATAAGCAAATAAACTATTTTTTTTTAAAATTACAGTATAGCTTTATAGCTTAAATATAATTAAATTACATCTTTTTTACTTTGAAAAAAATAAGGTGCATTATTAATTATAATATACCTAAAATGAGTAGATTAACTTATTAATAAGAATTAGTATATTTAAAATAATAGAATCTATATGATTTAATAGTAATATTTTTTCATTAATTTAAAGTATAATTATCTATTAAAAAGCTAATTTGGTCTGGTACACTTGTAATTATAACAGCTATTTCCCGCTAATATAATTTGTTGTAAACTTAATTACTAATCAGACACTTTTTAATACTGTTATTGGCAGTATATAAATATCTATAAATTTATATATTTACTATTGATTTTTTGACGGATTCTTCTGTATTCCAATTTACCTTTTAGGCTAGATATCCGTAAAAAATTGATACCCTTACGATTACAAGTTTTGATAGCTGGCTTATCTAAGAATAGTTTCACTTGAAACCAGACAGTATTATTACACTATTCAAAAACTTGATCCAACATACATGTTACCAGACTTGTATCATTAAAACGCACTTGCATCCGATTTCAGTAGGTTTCAGAATCAAGGAACTACTTTACTTACGGTTCGTTAGTTATGTTCAGATGACTAGCGAATTTAAATTTGAAGGCTTCCATCTAAGGATCGAAATCTGCTGGGCATGGGCTGCCGATTTTTATCTTGCATTTTGTCGCGAAAATGGCCACAGCCTAATAGGTCTTCTAGTTGACAATTGCCTAAAAGCATTCAGTTTGCGGATATTTATCACTTTTTGATGGCCGAGTGTTCAGGATACTTACATGCAGCGAGGTCTTCATTTCGACCAATTAATTGAACATTTGCTATTAGGGCGTAGTATAAATTATCTATGTTTCACATCGAATACCAAAAATTATCCGAGAAGCAAAGTACAACCTAATTTGAACAAGTTAAATTAGCATACATAAAATTTAGAAAGCATATATACTTGTTTAGTAAAAATGGATAACAATGTGATAAATAAGTTTTAAGTAACTTGCTTTTTTTTTTCTTTGTTCGAGTGTGGTGGTGGAGAGGAACAGCGCGAACAACTTATTTCGAAAAGAATGGCTGGAAGTAAAATTACGGGAAAGTATAAAATGCATAAATAGTACTGTTAGCTTCAACGCCAACAAAATTTGTCAACCTTCCTTAACTTTTCAATTATAACAAACGATTATGGGTAACAAACAGTCGCAATTAAAACATTTATCGAATGAAGGTATTGTATAGCATTGCTTTTATAATAGATGAACTTATTTGAAAATATATTTGTAGTGAGTATCGACCATTTTAAAATCAAGAACGTGATTGGAGTTGGCGCGTTTGGAAGGGTAACAACTTTAAAACCAATGACCCTTTAACATAAACTTTAAATTTGTTGTAGGTAAGGGTAGCAGTTCACCGCAGAACGAAACAGCAATACGCCATAAAATATTTTATGAAGGATGAAGTAGTTCAAAAAAAAGCTATGGAAGGAGTAATAGAGGAACGTAACATATTAGCTCGAATGAACTACCCGTTCATAGTGAACTTAAGGTTCTCTTTCCAAGATAGTACGTACGCTTATATGGTATTAGACTTGATGGATTGTGATTTAGCTCTATTTATGAAAGGCAAACAGCTTTCGGAGCTTTGTATTACTCAGTTAACTATCATGGTTTTGGATACCGTATTATACTTACATAAGAATGACCTGGTACATAGGGATATCAAGCCAGAAAATATTTTAGTGGATTCGAAAGGTACCACTATCTTTTGGTATCAAGTTTATTTTAATTAATTATTACTATATTTAGGCTACCCAGCTTTGACCGATTTTAATACTTGTAGTCGGCTTAAGAAAGGTGAAAAGATCGAGGGTATAGTCGGAACTCAATCCTATTTAGGTAAGTACCATTTTTAACTAAATCTTTTCACTATACTAAAACTACTGTTTTAGCACCGGAAGTTTTCGACGGAAGGTACGACCACGTAGTTGATTTCTGGGCGGTAGGTATTACTTTGTATGTCATGCTATTCGGTACCAAACCTTATACCGAGATAAAAAATTCTCGACCTACCAAAGAGTTGTACTTAGTCCCAATCAATTTCAACCGACCTTCACATATCCCAGCAACCTCCCCGTTACACGACTTGTGCAAGAAACTGTTGGTTAAAGACCCTTTGCACCGTTTAGGCCATCCTGACCTCGAAGAAAAAGTTATGGAACATCCCGTATTTAAAACTGTTGATCTACCTGCTTTAAGGGAGAAAGAGGGTGTTTTGAGCCATGCCTGTCAAAAACCTAAACTTCCTGACGTACTTCATATCCAAGGTCAAATTTTAGATGGCGATGGCATCGTCGCTGAACCCAAGAAATATAAGGATTATTACGATAAGATCTTCGAGACCCATTACAAATCCTTCGATTACCTTAAAAATTCGGTAACTGTTGCTTAACTCATGCTCATATTCGCCCTCTCCTGCGTACTCCTTAACTACTAACTTTCTAACCTTTGTACTAAAAAAATCGAATTTAAACAGCTATTGACTAACCTTAACTTTAACTACTATTTCGAATATTTTCCGGAGATTTGTTTCAAATTCAATCAATCAAATTCCTTTCAACCTTGGTCCAATGTCATCTAATCTAATTCGTACCACATGCTAGGTTTTCGACTCAATCTAGCATCCTTATATTTACTCGCCGTATGTCCATATTTTCTTATCGTTCAAATTCTCCAACTTATCTCACTTCACAAATCTAGCAACCGTTCCATCCTTTATTCAAACTTAAATCAAGATCCAAAATTAAAAATTTTACTTAATAATTAAAAAAAATAAGTTACCTTTCATTTTTTTAACTTAAACTTTTTTTGTAAGGATCTGCAGGTTTAACTTAAAAATTCTGCAATATAAACTCAATTAAATTAAGTTTAACTTTTACATTAAAAATTAAAAAGTTTACAAGTTTATAATTTAAAATTTTTTGAAAACTAAAAGTTTAAATACTGAATTTGTAAACAATTTCTTTAATATAATAGAGATATAAGAAAAATAGACGTTATAAAAGAATTCTATAATAAATTAATCTAAAAAGATATTTATGTAAGAGGAAAGGAAAAAGATAACTAAAAATCATTTAACTAGAAATAAAACAGAAGTTAATATAATTAAATAGCTATATAATTACTTTTAAAGTTATATTATTTAATTAAGATAATTTACAATTTTATTACTTAAAGTCCCTTAAGTATTAAAGTATTAATTAGAAAATTTGTAATTAAAATCTAAACTAAACAGCTTTAATATTATAAAGTATTAATTTAACTTTAAAAAAAAAGTTAGTTAAAAGTAAAGTTTTTAAACTAAAAAAGTATATTAATTACTTAATAATAAGATATAAATTTATTATTTCTTACTATTATAATAATTAAATATTATATTAAACTTTATATATTATATAAGATAAAATATTAGCATTTTATTTTAAGTTAGATTTATATAATAGAGCTATTTATAACTTAAACTTTAATATAAAAATAAAATCAAACATTTTTAAGCTTTACCTAAAAATACTTAAAAAAAGTTTATTTTATTTTTCTATATAATAGAAAAAAAATTATTAGTAATTTATAAAAATACATTAAATATATCTAGCTTTTATATAGTAAAAGCTATAGTAAATATAAGTATATGTTTATAGTTAGCTGTATAATTTTAATAAAATATATAATATATTATTAGCTTTTTAATATATATATATATTCAACTTTTAAAATCAAATTAAAAAACTTTTATAAATTATTAATTAATTAGCTAATTAAGAATATTATTTAAACTTTTAATAAAATATAATAAAATATAAAAATAAAAATAAGTATTAATCTAAAATTTAAATAATTTTATTAATTTAACTAACTTTTTATTAATATATTTTTAGAATTCTATATTATAATTTATTTAATTTTAGTTATAAAAGTTTTCAAAGCTATTTATAGAAATTATTTTAAAAATTAAAGTATAATAACTAATTATTTTTAGATAGTTATTTTAGAGTTTTTTTAAGTATTATTAAATTTAGTTTAATAATATACTTATTTTTTAGCTTTATATAATATTTTTTATAAGCTATAAAAATATTATATTTATTAAACTT
Source organism: Capillidium rhysosporum (assembly GCA_037055185.1). Classification (NCBI taxonomy): domain Eukaryota; kingdom Fungi; phylum Entomophthoromycota; class Entomophthoromycetes; order Entomophthorales; family Capillidiaceae; genus Capillidium; species Capillidium rhysosporum. The sequence goes on from JAWQFY010000025.1 coordinate 35,923, forward strand.
ATATTTATTTTTATAATTTTTTTATTAAAATTTAAATAGTTAGTAAGCTTTTTTATTTAAAAACTTTACTTTTATATTATATAAACTAAATTTTTCAAATATTTTTAATAATATTTTGTAATATTAAAATAAAATATCTATATTTTACTATTTATTTAAACTTATTATATACTTATATATATATAATATATTAGAAGTATTTATATTTTTATATTTATTTCTTTTTTAAATTTTATCTAAAAATAAAAATTAATATTTAAAATATTAATTTTAAATTTTAGTATAGTTGCTAATTAAATAATAGTTTTATATAAATAAATTAATATTAATTTAAATTTAATTTAAAATAAAAATAAAAACAACTATTTAAAATAATTATAATAAAAAAACTAAGTTCAATTTAAAAATCTAAATATAAAGTATTATATATATATTATTAAAACTAAATCTTTTATTAGCTATAAAAAATAATATAAAAAAATGTTTTAAATTTTGCTAAAAAAGTAATTTTTTTAAAACTATACTTTAAAATTATTTTAAATATTATAATATAGCTATAAAATAAATATATTAGAGCTTTAAAGTATATATATAAATTATATAAGATAATAAATAAATTAAAATAACTTTATTATAATACTTTATTAAAGTTAAAAATAATTTTGTTATTAGTATTTATATAGTATTATCTAAAAATAATTATTTTAAATTAATTAATATTTTTTTTTAATTATTACTTATTTAAGTATATAATAATATTATTATATAGTATAATACTTTAATATATATAGCTTAAACTACTAAAAACTATATTAAAAATAGTAAAATTAAAATATTAACTAGCTTTATATATAATATAAAATATTAAAAAAAAATTAATATTAACTTTATTAAAAATACTTAGCTTTTAGATCTAATTAATAAATTATATTTAAAATTATCTATAAAAATTATATTTTATTTAAAAATACTAATAATTTATAAAATTTTATCAATTTTATATATTAAATATTATTAAACTAAAATTTAAAAAATTTACAAATAGCTATTATAACCTATAATCTTTAATTTTAATAAATATATTAAATATTAATAAATTATAACTTTTAAAAATTAATATATACTTAATATTTTATAATAGTTGCTAAAATTTTAATAGATATTTTCTCTTTTAAAATGAAAAATATTTCTAATTTTAAATATAAATAACTTTTGTAAAATTTATCAAAGTATAATATAATACTATATCTTATATATTATATTTATATATAAGCACAATATTTTTTTAAAATTTTTAGTTAATTTTATTAGCTTAGTTTATTTTAAAGCTTTAATTCTAAATTAGCTACTTTTTAAATAATCAAATATATATATATTCATAAAATAATAAATTATTAGTCTTAAATTTTTATTTATAAAAGCAACCTACTTTATAAAGTTTACAATATAAAAATTTTAGTAATGCATGTTTTTGTTAGCTTGTTTTAACAATATATTCAATTCCAAAATTAAAAATAAATTGAAAGAGGAGCAAGGCTATATACTATAAGTTTTAAAAATTCAAAAGTGGTTAATTGCTTTTTATTGATAAATACTTTAGTTCTAATTTTATAAAAACTACAGCACTTTATAAATGGAGAATAATTACTTAAAAGGTGATGAATAGTGTCTAAGAAATTTACTGATCCAAACTATAAATTTGTTAAAGTTAAATGATTTACTGCAGATGGGTATGGATTACTTACCTGTAAGGAATAAAGTATCCCATTTGTCAGCTCAAATAATAGTTAAATATTTACCATACCTAAATAAAAAATATACAACGATTTATTATGGTTGGAGGTGATGAAACTTCATTTACAAATCTGTTCAATGTTAGGTATGTCAACCCCCAAATTGGAAAACTCCTGATGTTCAAAAAAATAAATCAATTATAAATCCTACCAATAAAAATTATTACCTCGACAGCCTTCCCAATACTCTCAGTCCTTTTCCTAGCCTCTAAAAACATCTGCTTATCGATACCCATTCTTTTTAGATATTTATCGGATGGAGTGATGAATGGGAGTTTCTTCTCTTCCTTATAAATCACCGTATTCTTCTCCAAAGCCTTTACAAAGATCTTCGAACTAGTTAAATTCTTCGGCAGTAGATCAGTAGTGCTAGGGCTGGAGTTGAGGAAGTTCTTATTGACTTTCTTCTTGAAATAATCGCAGTTAAACGCGAGATGGGCACGTTTTGGAACCGCTTCATCTCCAGTTAAGGGGAATTTGAAGATACGGCTGCTGGAAGTGTCTTTATCATACTCGGTTGGTTGTCTTTTAAGATCTGTAGGTCGTTTGTCTAAGTTTGAGGTAGTTGAAGCTACATTCTGAACATTGAGGTTAAGTTTTTTGGAATTTTCACCATGCTTAGCCAAAAACTCTGGTTTGCGTATATATACTGGAGGTTGATAGGAGTAACATAGGTTATCAATATCTAATACGGTAGCTACGTCATAATCCCAAGGTATCTACTAAAAATTAGAAGTATTGACAGTATATCGCTTACCATAATATCGGAGCTGTAGACATTGACTCCAAATTTAGACTTGCCACCGTACCTGGTCCTATTCTTATCGAAAGTTTGTTGCCACTCGTGAAACGTTTTATCGACAAAACCATGATGTAAGAAGAACAGTGGGTCGTTAGGTGAATGCATATAATACATATCACCTATGTTAAACTGGTCATCATCATCTGAACCAGCTAAAAAGAAATGAACTAGTGAGTGAGAATCTACTTCGAACTGAAAAGCAAACTTGGAATAGGTAGTAGTAGTAGCTACCATCAAACTAAGCTCTTTACTGTTCATCCATCTACTTGGGTTTGGTTTCCGTAGATCTGCACCTCTACTGATACAATGAGTGTAAGGAAAAGTTAGAGTGTAGTTTTTAAAGTTGCCTTCCGTAATACAGGCTGCCGAGCGGTCCAAATTCACTTTAGAACTACCGAAAATCTTTAAAACTTCACTTTTTGCGGGGGAGTAGGCGTCGGCAGTCCAATCCCAATAAGGTAAAGTTAATTTTGGATCGATTTGCATCAACACCTGTTCGAACTCGAAGATGAAAGCTCGATGCCAAGGTAAGAATTGGGCTGAACTATGAGCTTGGTCGGCATTCTCTACATGCATCATAGCGAACTCTTCGTACAAAGTATAACCGGGTCTACGCTTTGACGGTGTTCTATACAGTCGGTTTATTGCGTTGATATACCGATTTTGTTCATCTTTAGTTAGATCTCGAAACTCTTTACGGACCCAATGTCTTGAACAGCTTTTTTTAACTGGTGGTAAATTCAGTTTGAGTTTTTCATTGTAATCGGATACGGTTGCTAAATAATCGAAGTAGTTTTTTTCACTTGGATTATGTGAAGTAAAATTTGCATCGAAAACTAGATCTTCTAAATCTAAAATTAAATCTAATAAAGTAGTTAGTTTTATTTTTTTATTTTAGTATAATTTACTATTTAGATCGGGAATTTCGAAGGTATTTACTTCTATTTCACTATCTATATCTATCAAATCGTCCCATATACTACCTTCGGAACTTAATATCAAGCTAGCTATAGTAATGTACAGTAGGATTCGCTTCCAAAACATAATCTAAATTCTTTTTTTCAATCAACTCGTATATCAAAAACTAACTTTTTAAATTGGTAGTTTGTTGGTATGTAAAAAGTATTGATAGTTGAAAATATAAAGGTCAGTTATCTCTATATTGTTATACCAGTATAAAATATCTTAACTTTCATTATAGAAAAAATAAGTTGTTTAGCTTGAAAAGTGATGATAATTAATCTGTTTGATGGGTTGGAAGAGTGTCTATCATTTTGAAATCCTAAAATTTTTAATAAGTTTAAAACCTTTGGAATTAAATTTGGCTCTCAACTTTTTATATTATAAAAAATGATGAGTTGATAACTATTTTACACCCCACTTCCCATAATCAGAAAAAAGTCGGTTCCAGAACTGGTCAAGTTTACACTTCATCAATTAGACCAGCTTTATTAAACTAGTCTCAGACCAAAATAGACTTTAATGAATTGATTTAGTATAACCAACCTTAAAAAATTAAAAAAGCAAGAAATTGTGAAAAATTCAGCTCGAACAATTTAATAAAAACGATAAATTTACTAAACTTCCTACCTGGATCCTTAAAATATGTATTAACTATTTAGATTTAAATGATAAGAAAGTAGTTGATTTAAGCTTTAAGTATTTACATAAATTTACATCTCTTATTCTATTTAACAATCTAGTGAAGCATAGGCTCCATATTCGAGAATTAGAAGTTGAAGTCAAACAACGGATTATATAAGATATAGTGGTAAAGCTAAAAAGTATATTAAATATACTAGTAAAAGTAAATTTACTACTAATTTGCTTATTAATTTTATAACCGTTTGATCTACTTTGAATATTATACTGTGGATCTAAGCTATTTTGGTTTGTTTACCAACAATGATTTCGAGTTCTATAAGAAGTATGTTCTTATAGAATTCATTTATATTATAATAAGTAGGTCAACCATAGATTAGCTAACTCTTTACATCGTTTGAGTAAATTAAATATTAATGACTAAAGAAGTAGTTTCCTAATGCATAGGCTTCATAGTTCTACTTAACTTATCGACAAAATTTAGGACCGCTTCTTCTACTGTATTCAATTCGCCCTACCTAACTTTAAGACTCTAGATTTATGTGGTAAGGGTATACTTGAACTAAAAGACCCTTTACTAGCGTTTAATTAAGTCATTAAACTCAATTTGAACTTAGAAGTTATGAAGAAAGAAAACTAAATTTACTACCGACCCGAAGTATTGACCTAATCTTGAAACTTACTCCAAAATAATACCTATGAATAGGAAAGATACACTTAAAGGTAATTGTGAAAAGTTAATTAAAGTTAAGCATATTTTCTGAAGTTAAAGATCCAATTCAGTTTTCAAGTTTAAGAAATTTAATACTAAAGATTGGAAATGAAATCTTCTTTCGAACTATTTTTTATACTATGATTAACTTAAAGAATCTACAACGTTTCCGTTTCTTTAAGCGATAATATTTTATATTTAAACGCCGTTTAGAGCTTAAAACATCAATAATAAATCAGTTTATATTCATCGGTAGTATTTTATTTGATTTATGGCTCGACGATTGAAATTTATTGCTTTTAATATTATAGTTTTAAATATTAAATATACAGGTAGGCCACTTGTTATTTAAGATACTAAAGCAAAATTACCAGGTTTGTTAAATTAGACTTTAAGAGTGCTTGTAACAAGTTGATGGAGTTGACTAAAACACATTCTCCATCCTTACACTAATCTAATATATAACTTTTAAGGCTATGAAAATATGCTTTTGAACTTTAAGTGCTAAATAACTATGAAAATACCAATATAATCTACAATTTATGGAGTGTATTGAAATAAAAGTTAAATGAAAACTTTAACTACTTGATTAAAGAAAATTTCTTAATATTTATTATATATAGGTGAATGATTCACAAAATATTAAATAAGCATTGAAGCTTTAATATAAGTTGAATGATAGGAAGGAAAGTGAAACTTTTATAAGAATATATTAATAGAGATATACTATTAAATGCTTATACTTATAATAGAAGATAGAAGTTAAAATAATCTAGGTTAACTAAGTCAATCAGTATTAAGCTAGCTTAATTTTTAATAAGTTTATTACAGAGACAGTAATTTAGCAGTAAACAGTTATTTTTATACAGAAAAGTAAGTATAAAATAAAATAGGTAGATAGTAAACAAATTTTAAATATATTTAGCAATTTAGTTTATTTATTATTTATTAGTAATAATTTATAGTATTATACAAGTGTATAGGACTATTTATAGTTTAATAAATAATACTTACAATTAGCACTGATACTATTTAAATAGTTACAGTTTTTTAGCTAAAATGTTAAAATTTTGATAAAAAAATCATTAATTTTTTTTAAATAGTAGTTTTTAAATTGTGTCTATCTTTTAGTATTGCTTTTAAAAATATCAATTTAATAATCAATTATATTAAAGCTATAAATTTGATTAATTATAAAAAAAGTTAGATTTTAATCAAAAAATTAAAAAAAAATATTAATAAATATATAATAAATATGTCTTATATTAATATAATATATATTTAAATATAGTAAAAAGTATGCTAAAAATTTATTATAAGAGAAAATAATCTCTATAAAATATTTTAAGCTAAAATTAACTAAATTTAAAAGCTAACTAAAAAATATATACCTAATAATAATATTAATACTATTTTAAAAGTTAGTAAAACTATAATAAATAAGTATAGTATAGTTGTAAATTATAGAAAATATATTAATATAGATAGTAGTTAAAGTTATATTATTAATTTTTAAAATAATAAGTTAAAATATATATTAATAAAACTTATGTTTATAATAGTTAAAAATTTGAAAAGTATTTTAAAATAATACTATATATAAAACTATTAAATATTTTAATTTAAAATTTTTTAAAAAATAAAAAAATAAAAGTTATAAACTTTAAAAAAAAGCTAGTTTTTTAGTATAATAAATAAAAGAATTAAATAAAGCTAACTAAAATCATATAATATAATTAAATATAATTATGAAAAGCTTTAAATTTATATAAATCCACATTTTTAAATATAAGTTTAAAACTAAAAAATATATTATTATTAGTTATACTAAAAATATTAGCTAATAAATTAGTTTTAAAATTAATATTTAAATTTATTTTTAAAAATAATACTAAACTAATATTACTTATTAATTTAAATATTAGCTTAAATATAAATATTACTATATTAAATACTATATTAAAAGTTTTTTTAAAAAAATTTTAAAGCAAATAATAAACTAATATTAAAATTAAATAATATATTAATATAATAACTATTATTTAATTTTTACAAATTTGTAGTTTAATATAAATACTAAAGTAAAATAAATTATATTTATAACTAATAATAAAATAAAGTAATTTATTTTAAAAACTTACTTTAATTTAGCTAATTTGAACTTAGGCAGTTTAATTTAAAAAGCTAACTATAATATTTAATTTTTAATATAATATAAGTAATAAGCTTTACATTATAAAGTATATTATATTATAATATAAAAATAGCTATAAAAATAAGCATTTATATAAAAAAGTTAGTAGATAGTAATAAAGTAGATTTAGCTTTATTACTAACTATAGTAGTAACAAATATTTAAGTTAAATAAATAATATAAATAAGTAAAATTTTAATAACTTAATAGTAAAATTAATATAATTATATATATATTTAAAGTTATATATAATAATAGTTATAAAAATCATAAACTAACTAAAAGTAAAAAATGACTAAATTAAATTTATAGAATTTATAAAAAAGATATAAATATTTGCAATTATAAATAGCTTTAAAATTTCTAATAAAATAGAAAAATAAAAATAAAACTAATATATAAATAAATAAAAAAGTTTTATTATTATAATATTATTAGCAGTTTTTTAAATAATTATAAATATATTAAAAATAATTTATTAGAAATTTAAATTAAAAATAATTATAGTTTAATATATAACTAATTGTAAAGTTTTTTAAAATAAAATCTAAATAATTTTATTATATAAAATTTTAAAAAAATAACTAAATAAGGTTAAAAAATAAAGCAAAACAATAAAAATACTCTTAAAGTTAATTACTTAAAAAGTTTATAAATAATAAAATATTATACTAATTTTAGATTAGCTTTTTCTTTTTTTTTAAATTTCTTATTTATATTATTTTTTATATAAATAAAATTTAGTTTGTTAGTAAAATATACTAAAATTTTTAAAAAAAGAGCTAATAAAAATATTTAAAATAATTTATTATTAATTTAGTATATAAAAGGTATTTAATAATAAAAAATAAGTTTTTTTATTATAATATTTTTTATTTTTACTAATAAAAAATAAATTTATAATATTAAAAAATATTAATAATAATAAATACTAATATAGTTTATACTAAAAATAAAGTAAATTAAAAGTAAAATTTAATTAGTTTTAAAATATATTAAATTATATATATATTTAGTATATTATTCTATATTTTAGTAATTTTTGCTTTTTTAGTAGTAGTAATAAGTTTTTTTTTCTAAATGACTAATATTTATCCTTTATTAAATAAAAATATAAACTATTATTAACTGCTATACTCTTTTAATTAATTAATATATTTATAACTTTACTAAGTTTAAATTTAAATGTATAGCTTAGTTTTTAACCTAAAAAATACAATTAAATATTAATTTTTATTCTAAAAATATTATTTATTTTAGCTTTATTTTATTAGTATATTTTTTTAGATAAATAAATATAATTATAATTATTTTAATAAATAATTTTATTTTGCAATACTGTTTTAGAAATTAGTATAGATATATATATATATATTTACAATATTTTTTAGTATTTTTATCTATATATATAGCCAAAAACTGGATAATAGTTTATTTTTATTTATTATACCTTTTACCTTTAAAGAAACTTAAAAATATATTAATTTACTACTTTTTAAAAAAAAATTATAGCTTTACCTATTTTTGCCTATAAACTAATTTAAATTAAACTAGCCCTTAAAGTTTTACGCAGTGTACAGCAGGTAAATTATATTTTCTATAGGGATTCTTCAAAATCTTTCTATAAGATATAAAATGCCCTTTTGGGTGTAGGAGGGTTAAACTTTATAACATAAGGGTCCAAAATGTACCAATTTCCAAGGTTTAGGTCCAAAGCTAGCTTTTTTCAATTTATCTATATTTCCCCCGCAAAAAATAGTCACACTACAATTTAACTATTCTGATCGCATTTTTGTTAATAATAAATAAAAATTGAACTACTTTAGCAAATAAACGGTTATTTTTTTATAAATTATTGGATTCTAGTGTTACAACGTATTAAGTTAAAACGTAGTTCATAAGTCATAAACTTTGTGAAAACCATTAATGCACTTGGCCCTTCTGTATAAATAAGAAAACTTTGCTAAAGATGATTAGAGTTGAAGATTTACCTGTTATTGTTATAGATGAGATTATATCTTACTTAGAATTTATAGATATCTACAAGCTAATCTATCTCAACCGATATTTTAACTTAGCGATCCAACCGCATCTTTTCGTAGCTATACATGATATGGAAGTTTTTAAGAAGGCGCGAAAACTAAATGTAGCAGAGGCTTTAGGGTACTTAAAACACAATTTCCTAAAGTATAAACATTATATAAGTAAATCAAGTTATTTGTGTAGTGAAGGTTATGAATTTAATTTCAGTGATTATTCAGGATTAAAGTACTACCAAGTTAGTATAAAAAATGAGTATGAGTTCACTTCTCACTTCTTTAGAACTAAACATAACTTGAAGAAACTAATCGGTCTAACTATTAATTCGGAAAATCAATTTTTAATTAATACTAGAAGACTTATACCGGAACTACTTAATTTAGAACGGCTAGAACTTAATAGAACCGATACCACATTTTTTATGAAGGCCTTTAAAAGTACTAACCTGCAGATTTTCAAACTTACTACCATAATAGTGCTTCCTAATTTTTTCGAACTTTTGAAAGCTAATTTACCGTGTTTGAAAACGTTTTCGTTTTCATTGATGAACACTTCTACTGCATCAAACCACCAAAATTTACCCATCTTTGACAATATAACCAATTTGAGCTATTTACTACCTAGTAACGACCCACTGTTAGCTTATTTTTCAACTTCTAAGTACTGGCCCAACCTCAAGAAGTTTAAATCCTTACAGGAAGCTGTAGATAACTGTGTATTTATCCGAGTCCCTTGGCCTAAACTTAAATCTTTGGGGTTTAAAATCCCTCCTGTATGCGATGAAATTGCAAAGAACTTAAACCATGTGAAAATACTCAACTGTACTTTCAATGAAAGTTATTCGTTAGACAAATTCACCAAGTATTTCAGAAGCTTCTCTAATGTAACCGAACTTTATTTAAATTCTCGGATTGGATTCAAACCACACTTATTCAACCTGTTAACTACTTTAAAATTGAGAAAATTGCACGTAGATATACTTAACTTCGATCCTATAATGCTACCTTCTATCTTCGAGTTTAAAGAGTGCCAGTACTTATCGTTCGTATTTAGACTTGATTTCTCAAATCATGGGATCAATGACAAAAGAATGGATACTGACGTAACTTTTGAAAAACTTTTGGTTTTGAAATTTGTCAACGGACCAAGTAAGCTTCTTGAATACTTCATCGGACATTCTCCGGTACTCTTTCAGTTGAACGATGGCCCACTATATCAACTTTAGACATTAATATTTACATCCATTCACTTCATATAGATCACTTATTAATCTCATAGCATTTCTTATTATTCATATCACTATTTTTATTATAAATCTGTTAATATTGTATCGAGGCTAATGATTAAACATTTTGGTTTAAAATTTTAATAAAAGAGTGTTTGAAACATATATACAATTATTTTTATAATAAATTTATTATTGATTGTTTGAATGAATTGTAATTTTTATTTTTAGTAGGGGTAAGCTTAATAAACAATTTGACTTTCAAACTATACACAGATTGGCTGAAAAGTTTTGGAGATAGTAACCAATATAGAATAAAATATACTTTTATAAATTTACATATTTATCTACATTTATTTAGCCTATATTTAAAATATAAAACGCCTATCTTAACCGAATATGTTTTAGCGTATATATGTTTTATTTTACAAAGTGGATTTTGAAAAGATAGTAAAAACTAGAATCAAGTTAAATTGTAAACAAATCCTATCTATTACTTACTTTGTATGGCTTAAATAAAAAAATTAGGGTATATAGAATAATTAGAGCAAAGTTATAGATAAACAAAATATCTAAAAACATAGTTACATATTAGTATCACATGCTTAAAAATGACAAATCTAGTCTTAGAAATACATTTAAATTTTGTAGGTTAATTTTAGAAGATAAATTCATTTATACCAAAGTTATACTTAAACAAATACAACTAGATATATAAACTATATATAATAATATAATTTATATACATATGTAATTAACTAATTTCAAAAAAGTGGTAAAAAAAATAGGGCTAATAAAATTAGCCAAAATTTAAAAGCTGTATAGTGAATTATAAACTAATAAACAAATAGATAATTAGCTATTTTTAAAAGTAGCTACTTTTAATTTTATAATTTAAATAAAAAAATTAAGCTAATAAAATTAGCTAAAAATAAACAAATAAAATTTATATATTGTAAAACTAGTAATATTTAGTATACTTTGCTAAAATTTATTTAAAAATATATATATATTTAGTATTATTTTTAATTTTCTAAAATAAATTACTATAAAATTTATATAAATATACACTAAAACTTTAATAAAGTATAAGTATACCTATATTTAAAAAAAATAAAACTTTTATTATATAATTATAAAAAATAAATAATATTACTATTTATACTACATTTATATAATAGATATAATAGTAGAAAAACATGCTAAAAACTATAAAAATTATTATAAATAATTGTATATTAAGAAACAATATTATAATATAGTTAGCTTTTACTTAAAGTATATTTAAAATATAAAATTTATATTAAATATTTAACTTTTACTTTTTAAATATAGTTTAAAAAAAATAAAAATAAAAATAAAAATAAAAACTTTTAATATATTTACTATATAAATATATTTGCTATTAATTTAAGTAAATAGCTAAAATATATACTTTAAAGCTAAGTTTTAAAATATTATTACAAATTTTAAAAAAGCTTTACATTAGCTTAGCTTATTTAGTTATATTAAATAAAAAACTTCTAAGCTTTTTTTAATAATATTATATATAATAATTATAAAGTTATATTTTTATTTCTTTATAGCAATAATATAAAGATTTTAAATATAAATAAAATTAAGTAAAGTATAAATTAAGTAAAATAGTAAGATAAAATATTAGTATTATTAAGTATTACTAAACTATAATAATAATATTAATAGCTTAAAAGCTTTATTTTAAAGTTAAAAATGTATTATAAAAAATATATTAATTAATTTACTAAAATATTTTTATAACTAAGTTATAAAATAAGATAAATATATATTTACTAATTTAAAAATATAAAAAATACTTAATACTTTTAAATCAAAGCTTTAAAAATATAAAAATTTATATTTAATATATATATAATAAAGTTAATACTAATATTTTTATATTAAAACTATATATATAGTTTTTAAAAGCTTATTTAAAAAACTATTAAGCTATTTTAATATATAATTATATATAAAATATATAGCTAATTTTTTATTTATTTTTATAAAATAAAATAAAATATCTAAACTGAAAAAATATATTTATTTAATAAACTAACTTTTATTTAAATATATTACTAATAGTATATTAACTATAGTATAAGAATTATTAATAATAGTAGTTTTTCAAAAACTTAATTCTATTAAACTTTTAAAAATTAAAATATTAATTAAAACTAAAGTTTATTAAATATAATTATTATAATATATAAGAGCTATTATTACTTTTTAATATTTTAAAGCTAAATTGTATAATTTTTATTAATATTTTAATTAATTAGATTAAGAATTTTTTAATTTATTTTAAATTTTTTTAGCTTAATTAAAATTTAAATTAGATAAATTTTACTAATATAATAGTTTTATAAAATGTAAAAACTTTTAAAAATAGTTAAATATTAAGTTTTACTATAAAATTAACTTAAACTTTATAATAATAATAATAAGTACAATTAATAAATATAAATTTATTATATAGTAGGCATTTAAATAAATTTATATATTAATATACCTTATAAAATTTATTAATATAATAAATTTAAAAAATTACAAAAAAATTATAAAAGAAAAATATTAAATTTATGCTATAATATTTACTTATACTTTATTAAAAAGATATAAATTAAATAAATAATTACAATTATTATATATAAACTAATTATTTAATAAGTATTTAACTAAATATATATATTATATACTCTATATCAAATATAATTAATTTTATTATATAAGCTATTATTTTTTATAAAATTTATAAAATTTTATTTATATAAGCTATAACATACTTGATTTGAACTAATTTAATATTTTTAGCAACTAAAACTAATCTCTATCTATATTAACTAGTAAATATTAGGTTAGAAATTTATTACTATTAAATTACTATATATTTAAGCTATTTTACTTTACTATTTATAGCCTAATAATAAAAATAAAAATATCTGTATTTTTTACATAATATTAATACTACTTTTTCTATAATACACTAAATATATTTAAGATAAATTTATACCAAAAGTATAATAATATATACCTAATAGTAATATATTTTAAAATTAGTAAAAGAAAAAAATATTTAAGATATATTATTTTATATTAAACTAATATTTTATTTAAAACTTTTAAAAGTAACTTAAAATAAAATACTACTTAATTTACAATAATATATTTCTATTAAATATTTCCATTAGCACTATTTAAAAAAAAACTTAAATATTATATAATTTCTTTAAGATAACATATTTTATTAGTTTTAGTAACTTACTATATTATTATAATTTAATAAGTTGGTAAAAAGAAACTTTATAGATAATAAATTAAATAATTTAGTGAGTAAGGCCCCAGATAAAAATAAACATTAGTTTGATAAAAAAATTTTCATTTTGAAATTATTCTACTATATAAAAAATGCTTTAAACAGAAAAGGTTTTAGGCAAATAGATTGATAAATTTATTTACTCAATAATAATAAATATTTATAAACTTATTTATATAAATAAGTATATTTTCAAACATTATAGTATATCTACTAAATTAAGGAACCAGTATTTTATAAGTTAAAAAGCATGGCAGTTTAGATTAGAAAATAATTTACTTAAATGTAAAAATTTGCTAAAAAAATTTAAGCTATTATAATTATTTTTAACTTAACTAACTATATTTATATCTCTTATCTTCTATGTGAGATAAACTATACATTGTAATATTATCTAGTCGTACCATTATTATGTGAGTTGACCTGTGTAAAATATGTCCATCATTTATATCTACCACTAACCGTCGTTCAATTTATGCCTAATTTTGCTTGGTTGGTTATTTATACTATTTTAAATAAACTTATAACATTGGAATTGATTTCACAAAACAAAACTTCTCAAAATTAAAATTAATTCAATTTAAGTATAAAATATAGTCTTGCAGAATGAATGTTCCAAATCAAGAAAATGGAATTACAGAAACCTCTCTTGCAATAAGTCGCAGGCAACACGAATTATTAGTAGAATTTTTAGGAATGACACCAATAAGCATCATTGATGAAATTATAAATTCAGTGAATGATTCAATGTATATTGCATTGTCAAAATTAGAAACTGGTTTAGCCCCATACCTAGAAGATGAAAAGCTTTTAGAGGTAAATTTACTTTAAAAAATATTATTAAGTTTTAAGGGTATGAATCAAATAGATACATTGCTGGAATCTGCAGTTGATAAGAATTTTGATGTATTTGAGCTATACGCTCTAAATAACATATTCAACTTTTTAAAAGATCAACCTGTAACAAATTTACACTACCATGATTTGAACTTTAACTGCGATGCTGAAAATATTAAAAAAATCGAAGATATGATTCAAGAAGAAATGTTATTGTTAGAGAAAGTAATAACTCTTAGAAATCCTTATAAACTTAGTTTTATTTTAGCAATTTATTATAAAAGAAGAGTTAACTACATCAGTTAAAATAATTACCACTTTGCTAGAGAAAGCAAAAGCAATAAAAGCCAAACTTGAAACATTGGCTCAACCATTAGCTAACTTAGAAGGTAGTATTTTTTGTTGAACATAAATTTATTTATTTATAGGAAGTTATCAGAATCTCGAGTTTATATTCCTCCAAATGGGAGGTTTATTAAAGGAGCTTTCTATGCTTAATCCTAAACTTATAAATCTATCTGGGTCTACATTTAGCGATAATTATTTAAAATACAACTTACTAGCCGAGTTGATGCCTGACGATCCTTATCAAACTATAAATTTGGAAGAAGAACTTGAATTTATAAAGGACAAAGGTTTGAACGTAAGAAAACAAAATTGGATTTATATTAATTTTCATATTTAGATTATAAACGCTTTGCTATAGCGATTTATCAGATTTGTTCCTAACAAAATTCTTTTTGACAGCTTCTAAGCTCAAACTAAAGTTTAGTTTAGTTCTTGTTTCTTCAAGGGATTCATATTCTAATTTGTAACGTACTAAAAGCAGCGTGTTACAAAATACGAAATCACACAAAGACCATTTCACTTCCCTACATTCATTTTTATAAAAAAGCATTGCTAAAATATATCCTGCTGTTATATAAACGTCATATTTTACTACTATAATTTTTAGGAAATGCTCTTTTTTATTGAATTTTTAATGATTATCTTTAAATTAAATACTAATAATTGAAACATCTTTCAATATTTCCAAATTTTTTATACGATTCAAGAAATTCAATTATAATGCCAATGTATGATATATTTCAGAAATTAAATAAGTAAAGATAAATTAATAGAATTGGAGTTTATTTATCTGGATTCTTGATTAGTTATATAAACTTTTACAATTGCTAAATTTCCGCTTTTACAATACTCAGATCTATTTTTAGATTTAACTATATACAGTGCACAGATTTTATTTGATTAAACCTATTCTCTGAGCGGAAATCTCTATTTCGATGCTTTGATTTATTTTATAGCATATATATATTAAAAGAGTCTTTGAATAGCTATTGTGTCGAAATTTAAATTATTTAGTTTTACAAACTTTAAGGAAAAAAAGGAATACCTTAGTTTGCTCCAGTCTCTTATAAAAAAATATTGTAGCAAGGGATTTATTAAGTGTTTTTGAAACCTGGGTGGTATAAAATAAAATGCATATATTTAAAAACATAGTTGCTACTAAAATAAAATTTGATTTTGAAAGAACGGATTTGAATTTTAGTGTAATAATAATAAATTAACGATCAAAAATAATACTAAAGTAATTTAACTACCTTACCTAGATTTATAAGGTTTTCAATAGCGAAGTTAGATTTGGTTACACAATTTTAAGTAACTCTTGTTCCGGCACCTTTTCGACAATTGTTATTATAATAGCTCATAAATATAATATTTTAAAAAGTTCCTATATTAGTTTGAATAAACCTTTTAATGAGCCTTTCTTTCTAAATCTTAAGAACAATTTAAAAACAAAGTTCTAGCTAAAATTCGTGATTTATTCTGAGGCGCTTGCTAATAAAGTAGATAATTCCAATTTCAATTCTAAAATTATGTTAAGTGCTTATCTATTATTTTAATCAATCTTCTATCGGATCACCAGCTTTATGATCAAATGTAGATCTAAAAAAGCTAGGATCATCTTTAAGCAATATTCTGTTTTTTCATAAGAAACTGAATCTTATGTTAGAACGGCTTGGAATATTAAAAATCTTGTCGAATTAAAAGTAGAAAACATACTTCTTTAAATAATTTAACAGGATCTTAGGTTATTCAATGAAAAATTTAAAGAACTACAAAAGCTTACTTTTAAATCGTTAAGCAAAGAATCAGTTATATAAAAACCAGCTATAGGTAAATTAATAAATCTACTACAATTTTCTAAACCTAAATTCCCATTGATATTTTCTACTATTTGCGATACTAAAGTTGTTTTCCTACCACTAGGAATTCCTATATTCAAAATTAAAAACATATAGTACTATATATTACCAGTTAAAGGCAAGATGAACTGATCAAGTTTGTAAAATTAATTCAATTAAATGGGCAAATAAATATTTGTGAACTACCTGAAAAACCGCAATAAAGTGATTGAGGTAAATCAAAGATTGTGTCCGTTTAAAATTTAAAGTAAAATAGAAAAATAAGGTAATAAGTTTTAGTTCTAAAGTAGTAACTAAATTCAAAATCAATATAGTAGGTAAAATACTAAAAAATTAGTTTATTCTTTCTTGTTGAGTTTCTCTTCTAATTCTTTAACTTCTTGCTTGGTCTTTTCTAACTGTTCTTTCAACTTTTTAAGCTGTTCAGCTTCATGCTGACGGACATATTGATCTTCGGCAGCTTTTTCTTTCTTAGAGAAGGAACCACCACCTTCGCGGACACCAGAGTAGTAACGGGCAGCGGAGGGGGTCATATAGCGACTAGCTTTGTAAATTTGAGTTAAGCGAAACATTTTGATAATTAAAAAGCTAAACCTGGTGACCATAGCGTTTTATAACCTTTTACTTGATGACGTAGGAATCTTAATCTACAAAATTTTAATTGGATGTGCTAATTTTCAATAATTTATAAGTAATTGGTTCTTATTCAGGAACTAGACTAATAACTGAAAAAATTATCAAAGAAAATTAATAGCAGGCTTTAATAAAAACGCCAGTTTAATCAAACTTTTACCCAACTCTCAAGCCAAACTTAAGATTTGTTTTTAGTTTTGAAATTTTTATAGGAAATAAATGCAAGGCAAAGGCGTCATTATACTAGCTTTACAAGACGAAGTTACTCTAAATTACTACAATGATGAAAGTTTTTCTTCGCATAAAACTCAGGCTGAATACCAAACCGAAAGTGCTTCCAGACGCCAATTATATTTGAGAAAGCGTGGTCTAAATTCATTAGTAAGCTTTAGTTCATATTTTATTTGTTTATACCATAATATTAGAGAATAATACAACCTTTACAGCTATCTAGTTTAAATATATTAGATCTAGGTTTCAACAAACTCTCAACACTTCCAAATAATTTTTCCAATTTAATCAACTTAACGCAACTTTATTTACATTCTAATCTTATAGTTGAGATTCCTAGTTGTATTTTCAGTTTAAAAAATCTAATGGTTTTGCACTTACAAAATAACCACATTTCTAACATAACTAATCGAATAAATCAACTAATTAATCTAGAAGAATTAGATTTGAGCAAAAATCCTATATCAACGTTACCTATCGAGCTTTATTATCTAAAAATTAAAAAGTTGTTTGTTAATGCAATCTCATTCTCAACAGGTCTTACTTATATTGTGCCAACGCTTAAAGAGTTATCCACTATATGCTTGCTAATGAATAAAGTTGATGCTGACCAATTAAACGGAATTCCAAGAAGATTAATCAAAGAAATAAGTACTTCCAAAGCTCGCATGGAATTGCTAGAAAAATGTACTCATTGTAAAAAAGAAATTGGATTAGGAAAAGCGGCCTACTACAAATATATACAGCTAGAATCTAAAAATATGCCTTTAATCTTTAGGACAACCACTTGCTCACTTGCTTGTTATATGGGTAAAGGAGCGTGTTTCCATATACGATAGCTTGTAAGTAACTGTAGCTACTTACTAATATAACGGGTTTGATTTTAAGTTTAAATAAGTATAAAGGTATTTCCATAAAAACTGCTTCTATTATAGATCAAAGTATAAATTGTAGATAAATATACACCTTTTTAATATTTATTTATAAAACTATATTTTAATTTTCATTAATAGTGAAATATTCACTGGACTTACAAAGTTGTTTACTTGATATCCTAAAATAATATAAATAGATTCACATCAATAGCAATATTATAGCTTTTAAACTATTAAAATTTGGTTTTTTTTATTTATGTTTGATAATCTTAAATACTAATCTAAGATAAGAATTTCAACTTGGTATTTAAATTTATCTGTAAATAAAAAGCAGCATTTAAAATAATGCAATTTTTTTTTCTAAAATATATAGACTTTATTTTTTGACTTAATACAATTTGAAATAATAAATATAATTGATGTTATAGTAATTTAATATAAGTTATTTTAAAGCAGTATACTGTTTTTAAAAATGGTTTGTGTCTTTTTGCTTTAAAGTATTATTTCAACTATTTTATATATTTATTTAAGTTAAATATATTGATAAGTATTTACAAATATACTTATATTATATTATTTACTTATAGTAATTTTTTTTTTAAAATAAAAAAAAAAAATAAAATAGCTATAATTTTTTTTCTAAATTTAGTAACTTTTTTAAAATATAATTAAAATATAAGTTTTAACTATTTAAATTTTTAAATAATATAAAGTATTTTAATTAAATAATATTTATAATATTTAGACCTAAGTATTATTTTAATAGCTTAAACAATATTATATAGTATTTATAATTTTAATAAAAAGGTAAGTAAAAGTAATTTTCTTATAAAAAAGTTATAAAAATAAAACTATAAAAATACAAAAGGATAAAAAAGTTAAAAAAATATTAAATATAATAGCTTAAAATATAATTATAATAATAGTAAATATAATAAAGCAAGCTTTAAATAAAATCTAATAATTAAATAATAAATTTAAATAAAATTACTATATAATAAATAAAGTAAATATTTTTATAATAGTAGTATTAAAGTTGATTATTCTAATAACTATTATTAATTAATAATATATATAAGCTTATTATAGTTTTAATATTAATAATACTTAACTAGTAGAAAAATAATTTTTATATTTTTAAAATATATAATTATTTAAAAGTATTATAAAAATATTTACTTTATTTATAACATTTAGCTTTTTTTTTCTTAAAGTAAAAATTATAAAAAAATTAATTAAAAAAAAAGAGGTTATTATTAGTTAATTTTTATATTATTTATAGTTTTTAAAAAAATAGTTAATTAATTTAATATATATCTTTTTTCTCTTTTTTTAACTAAGTTATAAATAGTTTTAAACTAAATTTTAAAAAAAAGCAAAAAAAATTTTTTTTTAAAAATAAGAGAAAAAGTAAAGTAAAAAATTTATTAAACAAAGTATAAATACTAAAATAATAAATAAAAATACAATAAATTTAAATTTTATATAATAGTAATATTTTAAAAATAAATAAAAATAAAGTAAAAAAATATATATTAGTAAAGTAATTTTAATTATAATATTTTTATTTATTAAGTTAAAATAGCATTATTATTTTTTATAGTTTTTATTAATATATAAGTAATACTAAAAATTAAAAAAAATATTAAATATTAAATAGTTAAATTATTAAAAATATATAATTAGAAGAAAAGCTATAAATTTAAAAAAAAATTAATAGTTAAAAAAAACTAAAAATTATTAATAATTAAAAAAATATTTCTTGTTAAAACTATATTTTTAAACTAAATAAGTAATTAGCTACTTTCAAAAGTATACTTACTATTAAGTATTAAATATATTTATAAATTTTATATATTAATATATATTTAAATTTTAATAAAAAGTTTTAAAAATTTAAACTTTTTTATTTTATAAATAATAAAATATTATACTTAATACTTATTTTTTATAATTATACTTAAATTTCATATATTTTAAACTATTACTTATAATCTTTTAAAGTATTTAAATATAGCTGTATTATAAATATATTATAAAACTTTAATAAAATATTAATATGATAATAATATATTTATATACTAAAAAATTAAAGCTATATAATATATAGTATTATAAAGTGCTAAATATAATAAAATAAAGTTATAAAGTAGTTTTTTATTTTTTTATAGATTTTTAAGTATAATTATAATTAAATAATATATAAGCTAAATAAGATATAAAATTAAAGCTTTTATATAATAAAGTATTAATAAAACAGTTTTAAAAAAATATATTATAACTTAAAAGTAAAGCTTTTAAATAAAAATTATATTATATAATAATATATATAAAGTATATTAGCTATTTAAATAATAATCTTTTAATATATATTTAATATTATATAAATTAATATAAGTTTAATAAATATAATATTTTTACTATAAACTGTTGAAAATAAAATAAATATATATTAGCCTAATTAAAATTATAAATATTTATTACTTTTAGTTATAAATATTAATATATAAATAACTTTAATATATATTAATTTAAAAGATATAATGTAAAAATATATTAAATATTTAATATTTTTTAAAATGAAATCTTAAAGGTATAAAAACTACTTTTAGTTTAGTTTTTAATATAATCAAAAATATCTAAGTTATATATTTAATATATAACTTTATTAAAAAGTATACTATAAAAATTAATTTATATATTTTTATAATAGAAAAAAATTATTCTTAATTTATAAAATTATATTAAATTAATTAACTTTTATTTAATAAAAGCTAATTTAGTAAAACATTTTTATAAAAATATATAATTAATAATAAAAATTATATAGATTTTAGCTATAAATAAATAAAAATTAAAAAATATATATTATTTTCTTTTTTTTTAGCAAAAAAGTATAATATTAAATTTTTTAGTATTTTTAATTACTTTTATTATAAAATATTTTCTAATTTAAATTTTAATAATATAAATACATTATAAAATTAAAAAAAACTTAATTTAGTATTTAAAATTTTATAATATTTTTTATTTTATTAAAATAAATAACTTTTATTATCTAAGTTTTTTTTAATTTTTTTAAATATATTTTAATATATTTAAACTTTAAAAAAGTATACTTATAATATAATAGTAAATATACTTTTTAAAATGTTATTTACTTTTTAAAAAATTTAAGTTTTAAATAACTTTTAATTAAATATATTAAATATTATTAGCTTTTTAATATACAAAAAACATATATATATATTTAGCTAATTTTATAAGCTTAATTTTTAAAATTAAAATTAACTACTTTTAAAAATATATAATTTATTATTTATTATACTATTTTAATACTAACTATTTTATAAGTTATTTAAGGTATTTAAAATAATACTTTAAAAAAATAGTATAATAAATAGCTAATTTAATATTTATTTATATTTTTTATTTTTTATAATTTTATAGATTTTAAAAAAAGTTGATTTTTTAAAAAAGCTTTGTAAAAAAATTTTTAAAAAAATATAATATTATAAATAAAGCTAATTGCTTTATAAAGTAGAAAAAAAAGCTAATATTAAATTTAAAGGCTTATTTAATAAATTTTATTAATAGGTAAATTTTAATAGCAAAATAATTATTAGTTATTAAAATAATAATAATTAATTAATTTAAAAATAGTTTATTATAATTTTTATATAGTAATAGCTATTATTTTAATTAATAATTAAGAATTATTTTATTTTAATAAATTTATATATTTTACTTATATTTTAAAATTTTAAATATACTTTCATTATCTTATATATACTTATTTTTTATTCTTTAAACTTTATAGAAATTATATTTAGAATTATATAAGTAATTTATCTAAATTATAGTTAAAACAAAGTTGCTAATACCTTTTAATTAAAATAATAATAATAGTAAAAAGATATAAATAATAGTAACAATTATATAAAAAAGTAAAACTTTTTATTATATAAATTAAGAATAAATCCACTAGATATTACTTTATTAGCTGCTCTACTACTAAAAAGCTAGTATTTAAATTTGGCTAAGCCTTTTTTAGTTATAGTTAAATATTTTAACTTTTGTAGATTTAAATATAATTTTATTGAATTATAGCTAAAGTTCTAAATTTCTCTATTTACTTACTAGTAGACTGTATTTTTACTTTTAATTCCAAAGCTTATTTCAATTTTATTTCCTCTATACCTACTATTTCCACTTACTACATTTACTGCTTAGTATACTTTTTAATTTTTTAAGCTTAAGCTTTTCTTTTATAAGCTAGCAAAATTTAAGAAATCATATACCACTTACTTAGCAGTTCTAACCCTTCCAAACAACTTTTTAGTTGCAGCAGCCAGTGATTAAGTTTGTTTATTCATCAGCTATTAACTAGTAAACTCTCTTCAGATTTCTTTGCTGGCATATTTTCCTTAAGTATCTTCTATTTCTACTATTTTAAAATAAATTTGCAATAAATAAAATGCTTAGAGCAGTAGACCTTCAAGAAATTAAAAATTGATTTTTACATAATCTTCCTACTATACTTTTATTTTCTCTTTTTGAGCCATAATTTCCTTGTAACCATTGATTTTTAATGAATTTTTCAAAATAAAAATTATAAAAATAGTTTCTAATTTGCATCAGTTTTTCGAGAATTTCGAATTCCTAAACTTTAAAAGTAAGCGTTCCAAAAGTTTTCTTTTTCCAGTTTTACAAAAAAATCAACAGCAAAAAGAAAGTACAAGATGGTAAACCTACTTTCGAATCTGTATACATAATATTAAAATGGTATCAAAAATTAGCAACGCAGAGAAAATAGGTTACGTAAAGAATATTTATACCGAAAGAATTTGGAGATAACCGAACGTCAAGCTTACGATAAAAAACAGTTAATAAAGGAAGCTATCGAAGGTATATTCGTATTAAAAAGAACTTTATTAATAAATTAAATTGGGGAGTAGCTGGTAAACCTTTGCCTAATGAGTTAAAAGGCGCAAGTGAAAAGTTAAAGTTAGATGTGATTAGGGATGCAGCTCAAGACGGTAATCAAACTCAAAAATAAATTATAATTTAATCAATTTTGTCATGTATTAGCACCGACAACTCATCAAGATGATGAGTACGCAAGAGCTGGCCTGTACGAACCAAAAGTATTGATAACAACTTCAAGAGATCCAAGCTCCCGACTAGCACAATTCGCTAAAGTAAAAAAAAAGCTGAATTAGTTTCGAATATTAAAACGCTCGATTTTTTGTATTTTATTGTAGGAAATACGATTAATGGTACCGAACGCTCAACGAGTAAATAGAGGTAACTACGTTATCAACGATATTGTTGAAACTTGTAAGAGCAATGAAGTCACCGACTTAATTATCTTACACGAACATAGAGGGGAGCCAGGTAAAAACACAGTTTTTGTTATTTGAGATGTTAATAACCTGTGCATTTTTTGTTTTATATAGATGGTATGATAGTTTCTCACTTCCCCTATGGTCCTACTGCCTACTTTACTTTGTTTAACGTGGTATTGAGACACGATTTGAAAGATCCAAGTACAGTATCGGAAGCCTATCCTCACCTCATCTTCGATCAGTTTCAATCCAACCTCGGTAAAAGAGTAATTTACATTCTTTTTATTTTGTTTAACCATATTTTTTCAATTTTAGGTTATGAATATTTTGAAGTTTTTATTCCCTATACCAAAACCGGACTCCAAACGAGTTTTAACATTTGCCAACCAGAACGATTACATTTCATTCAGGTAATCCCTCTCTCCCTTCCTTTTCCTTCTTATTTATATCCTATTTGTAGGCATCACGTGTACCATAAAGTTAGTCATAAGGAGGTGCAGTTGGCTGAAGTCGGACCTAGGTTCGAAATGCGCCGTAAGCTTTTATTTCTGTTATTCTTTTGTGTTGACCAAGTGTTTTTAGTATACCAGATTAAACTAGGAACTGCTGATTTGAAGGATGCCGATACCGAATGGGTACTAAGACCTTACCAACGTACCGCCAAAAAGAGGGATGTGCTTTAAACTCTTCTCTTCCAAGTTATATCCTTCCCACTCCTATAGAAATATTATTTAAAATCATATTTTGTGTTCTAAGCTTTTGTAATCATAATTTTATTAATTTATAGTCTCTTTTTTTCAAATACATATTTTAATAAAAAGTAAACTACATATAAATTTTATTTGTTGAACTTTACAGTTAACTCCACATAGTTAGCTAAAGAGGTATCGGTAACGGTTAAAGTATCCTCATGCACCATCAATTCTTTAAGTGGTTTTTGTAAATTGGGTCTGGTTAACTCTTCTAGTTGTTTGGGATTGGTCATCCTTAAGAATTTAGTACCATTGGTGACGGAAGGATCCTTCAATTGTCTAAAATACGAAATTAGTCAACGGAAAGGGTGAAGCCATAAAAATATAAAATAGCAGCAAAAAATACTTACAGTTTGGGTTCGTTCTTCAACAGCTCTAAGAAATTTTCCAATTTCATGCTCTGGTTCACCTCTAACTCCATCGAATTATCGGAGCATACGGGGCAGTCAGGTGACTGTTCGAGATGGAAGGTATACGAATATATACCTAAAGAACCGGAGTAGGTGACGTAATTATCCAAGTAGGTAGGGAAACCTGTTGCAAGCTTGTACGCTTCAGCTACGCACGTAGCTAAAAACGGAAAAAGTTACTACCAAGTACACATAAAAACTTAGGGCTACCTGCAACAATAGCATTAGTGGAAGCAATGGCGGGTATGATATTCTTGATAACGCCCTGGGTTAAAGGGTACGTAACACCTTGAATATTAAAATCATTAGCCCTCTGTAGTGCCTGTTTGTAGATCCAGGTGACATGCTCAGGATCGTCGTTATCCAACTTCTTTCCTTCAAAGTGCTTAGGCCACTGGAGTACCGAAGCGTACTCAATACAATGTTCAGGTAATCGTGGGGTATTTGCGATAGTACATAATGGGTAGGTGACTTGTTTGTTGAACATGGATAACGAACATTCAAAACAGGAGCCAGCACCCGCATTCAATAAGATCAAACGCGCTTGACCTTTAAATCCTAAAAAGAATAGCCAATAAAATTGGTTGGTTCAAGTTAAAAAGGAAAAGGTAGATGTAGATGTACCTTCGGTACCACCGTCGATCAAAGGCTTTACTTGACCATTCTCCTTACTTATCCGGAATAAAGTGGAATTTAACCACCTACGTGCTTCCACTGAATCTAAGCCAGAAATTACTAGTTGGAACTTTTCATAAAATTCATCAGGCATATTCTGTAGTTTATCAAACACTCTACATTAAAGATATAAATTAAATTTTGTTTTAAGAAATGAATTACGGTGTTATGTTTATGTTTTGTAACCTACGTCGTACAAACTCAGCTGCTACTTCCGCTTTGGGTCTACCTACATCCTGGTCCCTATTATTATTTTTAAAAGGTTAAATTTAATGGGAAGGATGGAGTTTTTACCGAAATAAAAATTGTCTGTTTAAATTGGATATGTCAATAGTATCCATATCAATAATTGTTATGTTTTTAAAACCTAATAAACAGGCATTTTTCAACAGTTCACAGCCTAAACCTCCAGCTCCTACTATCAACAACTCTATAGTTTCTAAACTAAGGGCCTACATTTTTTAAATGAATATTTAGTATTTTTTAAAGTAATCGAATTTTATGATTACTTGCTGTTCTTCAACTTCTTGAGCTTCAATTTCATCTTTTGGTTGACTTGACATATTTGAGCTTATTTTACAAATCTTAATTGTATGAGAAAAGGTCAAATTCTACGCTTTTTGAACAATTGAATTTTGCCTACACGTGATGGGGGTAGAACCCTTAATCATCACAAATTTTGGAAAAGTTGTTATAAAGATTAAACTTTCAAAAATCTAAAAATATAGGTATTTAAAAAAGCTTAGCTTTAAGAACGCAGCAAAAATACTAGGACTATTAAACATTCCACCGAGGTCTTTGAGCTAGATAGCAAGTGTTTAGAATTGAACGATATGAAAATAGTTATTTTAAGTTGTAAGTGCTTATGTCGACTCACTGTACCCTATTTATTTAAATATCTGATGGATTATAAGCTTCATATTAGTGAGATTTTTTTAAATGATGAACAGCATATTATAAGATATAACCTTTTGTTTTTGATATTAATATTTCACTATAAACGCTTAGGCTATTTAAAACCTTAGATGTACCTAGTTATTAATTAAAAGTCAATAAAAATAGATTAAAAAATAATTCACCTTTTTTTATATTCATTTTTTAAGAATAATTTGTATTTACTTTCTATTTTAATTAAATTACTACTTTTCAGAATATTAAAACCTTCTACAATTAGCATTAATGTCAAAAACAAACAGCTTTATAAAAACAAAATATGGAAAATATATAAGATCTTAGGAAATATGCTTATACTTCTGAATTATAAAAACATATTTATGAAATTTGTTTTACTGTAAATGCTATTACTTATATTAAAATGGTTTAGAATTATTTATTAGCAATTATTAAGAATTATATATTCTTTACAAATAAAATTAAAGTTCTATTTAGCTTTTTTAAACTTTATTTTGTTATTTAGCTTTTATTTTATAAGATTTTATTAAAGAATATAGGTATAAAACTATATATTTAAATATTTTAAATTTGTAAAACAATTTTAATAATATTTACTCTTTTTTCATTAAGTTAAAGTATAATTAAATAAATTTAATATTTTATTATAAATGGTTATTTATTTATTTAGATAAACTAATATAGTAGTAAATAAAAACTTTAAAAAAAAATAATAATTAAGGTATATTTATTTTAGCTAAATAGTTAAACTTTTAAAAAACTAATTTTAATATTATAATAATTTGTTATATTATAACTATTTATAAAATATTAATTTACTTTAATTAATAAATTATAAAAAAAGTGTTTTTTATTTTTATTTTTTTAATAGCTATAAAAATAAAATAAGGTTAGTTATTTTTATATAATAACATATAATTTAATATTATACTAATAGTTTTTTTATTTAAACATAAAATTGATGAATATTTTAATTTATATATAATTATAATTTTACTTTATATAATTATAATTATATTTTATTGATTTAATAATTAATAATATTAAGTATAGCTTTTATTAATTATTTACTAAATATTAAAATTTTAATTAAAATTAATATATAAAAATATAAAAATCTTATAATTTTGAATTTTTTATAAAAAAATTAAAAAATAAATTAATAATAAAGTTTTAATTAAATAATATAATTTTATATTAGTTTTAACTTATTTTTTATTTAGTTAAATATATAAATATTTAAGCCTAAATATATTAATTTTAATATTTTACTATTATTTTATTTAAATATCTTTTTAATAAAATAGCTAGAATAAAATTAGGTTAGAATAGTAGTCTATTTTTAAAAATACTATACTATTTAATAAGCTAAATAAAATAATAGAAAGAAAAGTAAAGCTATTTTTACTAAGAATATTAAATTTAGTTATTAATACTGCTATATATAACTATACTAACTTCTACTTATTTTTAACTTTACTAGTTATAACTAAAAGTAAAGGCAAAAAAATTAGATATAGTACTACTTATTTAAAATATTAAATAATTTTATTTAAGTCTGATTTTAATATTTAATCTATTTAGTTTAATAAATACTAAATTAGTTATTTTTTTACTACTTTCTAGTTTTTAAAATTTACTAATTAGTAATCTAAATTAGAAAATAATTTTGTTAAATATTATAATTACTTAGCTTTATATAAGCTAAATTTTTTTAAAAATTTACTTTATTTTCTTTTAGCTTTTTTACTAAATATTTTATTAAATAGTAGTTATTATTAACATTTTTTGCTTTTTGTCCTTGCTAATTCAATTTATTTAGACTTAATTAGCTTATTTAATTATTATTATATTTAACTGCTTTATTTAAAATTGGAGTAGTATAAAAGTTAAATTTTTATAACTTTATACTTTTAAAAATACTATCTTTATTTTTTAAAATTAGTTAGTAACCTAACTATTATATATTTTTTCTTTTATTATAATTATTATAATTATTTAATATTGCTTAAAATACTAAATATTTTTATTTTTAATTTATAAACTTTTTTTAAATTTTTAAAAAGTAATAATAAAATTAAAATAATTTTAACAATAATTTTATTTTAAAATTACATTTTGATATAGTTTTTTAAACTTTTGTATATTTAAAATTATTATTATTTTATATTTTACTAGTAATAAAAATTATTTTTATATTTTTATTTAATATTACTATTATATTAACTGCTAATTTACTTTATTTACTTATAAGCTATATAATAATTTTATATTATAATACTATTTTTAGTTATAATTTTAATAAATATTATATTATATATTATTATTTAATAAAATTAGTAATTTGCTTAATTATAACTAATTATTTTACTATAAAATATTAAAAAAAAGGAAATTTATGTTAAAAATTATTATAAATAAATAGCTATTTATTTATAACTTTATTAAAATTTAAAGTTATAAATTTTATTTATTTTTAAATTATAAATTTTATTTTATTATTTTATTAATTTTTAAAGTAAAAAAATATTATAATAATTAATAAGTTATAATTTATTTAATTTATTTTTAAATTTTATAATAAAAAAAGTAATTTTATTATTATTAAAATAAATATTAGTTTTTATATTTATATAAATATAAATATATTTTAAATAATTACCAGTAATATATAAAAAGTAATAAACTTATAAATATTACTTAATTAATATAATATTTTACTTAGTTTACTTTATTATATATTTTAAAACATTTATATATTTAATTTTATTAGCAAATGTTAAATATAATATAAATTTTAAAGTTTTAAATCATATTTACTTAACTAATAAATATATACTTTTTTAAATAATATATTAAAAAACAACTATATATATAATTAAAAATTATTTACTAAAGTTAATATTTTATCAAAATTACTTTTAATAATAATAAAAATTATTAATTTATATATTATATAAATATATAATAAATAATAAACTATCTTTATTAAAAAATATATAGTAAATTACTTAAGTTAATATTATATTATAATATTATTGCAGTAAAGTTATATTTATAAAACAACTAATTATAGTTATTATTATAATAAAAAATTACTAATAAGTATTATTAGCTAATTATTTTTACTAATATATATATATATATTTTTTAAAATTTATTATTATAAAAATATCTTTTTTTATAGTAATTTTTTTGCTTTACTAATTATAATAATTTTAACTAATATTTTTAATTTAATATTTTAATATTTTTATAATAAAAATAGCTTATAAAAAATATATACTTATATAATAAATAAAAAACTTAGTTTTTTTACTTATATTCTTTTATAATTAATAAACTACTTTATATTTTTTGATATTAAGTATAGCAATACTTTTATTTAATTTAAACTAAATAAAAATACTATTATTATTAAATTAACTTTTTTTTTTAGATTTAGAAATTTCTAATCTAGAAAAAACTATATTTTTCTATCTTAGAATTATTAAGTAATATTTAGCTTTAGTTAAAATAATAACTAGAAAAGTATACTAAAATATATAACTTAGTATTATAACTTTAAAATTAGTTACTTTTATTATCTATTATAAATAAATACTTTTTATAAACTTTAGTATATTTAAGTTTTATATATAGTTAGACTTTAACAATTTACTAATAACTTTATTATAAATACTTTACTAGTATTATATAACTTAATAACTTTTTTACTTTATATATAACTCTCATTAATTTAATTTAATATATTTTTAATTTACTATATAGTATATCTATTTAACAAATAATGTTATATTTTATTACTTTTATATTTTTTACTATATATATTATATTTTTGATACTCTATACTATATACTTAATCTAAATAGTAAAAGCATTATAAGAGAAATTAGCATATAATTAAACTAATATAAAATAATAATAATATAGCTTAATTTTATTATTATTAAGTATAATTCTTAGCATTTAACTTAAATATATACTTATATTTATTAAAAAACTACTTTAGATTTTTTGATATTTTAACTGATACTTTTTTGTGTTTTTACTATTAATTTATACTATTTTAATTTAATCTTTTTTTTTTATTTATTCTTACTATAAATATTTTTGCAAGCTTGTAAATATATAAATTTTTTTATAAACTTTTGCAATTAAAATGCAAATTTTTATAACAATTATATAAACTTTAATAGCTAATATACTATTTACACCCTATAGAAATATTTTTTTTAAACTATTTTATTTTCTTTTTTATATTCCATTATTTTTTCTTTATACTCTATTATTTTTTTCTTTATACTCTATCCTTTCTATTATCTAATATAAAGAAAGGATCCTATTAAACTCTTATAAAATCTTACAATTAGTAATAAACTATTATATTTATTTTATGATTTTATAATTTTAGTATTTAGATTGCTTAAAAAGTTTTAATATATACTAAAAAGATACTTATCTATCTATTTTAATTATAACTTAATTTAATATTTACAAGATATAATAAAATCTATTTGTAAACATTCAAAATTTATAAAAGACTTAATGCTGCTAAGTTTTATCTTTTAACACATAGCATCTTCTATTTTTGTTTACTTGCAACATTTTATTTAGCTGAAACTTTATGTTATAAATACTATTTAATGTAATTATTTGATATACTAAGTCTAACAATTTTTCTTTTAATTGGGAATTTTATATAACTAACTAAAACTAAAATACGATCCAGATACATAAAAATATTAGATTTGGCATGCTAAATTAATTATTATAGTCAGCATTGATAGCATAGTAATTTGACTAAACAAAACCTATATAAAAATCTCTAGAAAGTGTATCATATAATCTTATTTAAAGCTCTAATTGATTTCAGATCTAAATTATAATGATAAATAAAAATTGTTGAATATGCATATTTAAATATTAGTATTTCGTCGTTATACTATTAGACCTATATTTAGCTTCTTTAAATGTTGTTTTTGGATAATTGGTTTACTTCTTGAAAAAAATTTTGGTGCTGATTTACATTCCTTATTGGCATAAAGATAAAACTATAGCTTTAAAATATGAAATTAACAACTAATTTAGCGAAATAATGTAAGTCAAAAACCTAGAAAAATATTATATTTCACTTTTCTAGATCTATCTAATAAAAGGATTCAAATTTTGATATTGAGTAATTGTTTAATTAGAAAAGAAAATTATTGCAAAAGCAATATAAATTCAGAATAAGACTTATTTAATATTAAAAAGTAAAATGCATCATACAAAATGCAGTCTAAATTTTAAAATTCTAAAAGCACGAAAATCTAGAAAAGTAAATTAACAAATGGCATGTACAGTATCGTTTAGTATTCTTAGTTAAGCTGCATCTCATCTCGAATTGAATAAATATCAGTTGTTTTAACTTTTGTAAGCTTTTCCTTCTTTGTTATTTTGGGCTTGAATAGAAAAGAATTAGTTATAAAATGAAAGATATAAAAATAAATATTTGAAACTTACGATCATACTGGAGAAGTTTATCAATTAGATCAACATGAGTTAATACCATACGACGACAACAGTATCTTTTTAGAGTTAAAGAGGTCATAGCTTCGCTTATTTAATCTATCAATAATTATTGTTGAACTAGATTAGTTACCTAGGTGGATAACCTGTTTGAATTAAACTCAAATACTCTTCATATTTGTTGCCAATAACTTTGCCACATGAGAAACATCTAACCGGAATGATCATTGTCGAATTTTATATTCTTTCAAGCTTTGTTTGAAAAGATATAAAAATTTTCTGGCTTAGGCTAGAGCTTTTTAGTTAATTTTCGATTGGGCATAAAACTTTGAATAAATTTAAAATAAAACTTTTAAAAGTATAATTAGTGTCATTAAGAACTATCTACTGTTAAAAAAAGCTACCAATCTTTACCCTATTAACCAAATAATATTATACTTATAATTAGAAACATTTCCATGGATTTTGTATATTTCGTAAGAGTTAATGTTATTGAATAAGTATAAAAATGTATCTTTTAAAGAAAATCTAATTAATCTCTTAATCTTTGAAAATTTATAGCATCTTATACAAGTCAATAAAAATTCAAATAAAACCCTTATCACCTTATACAAGGTGATGAGATATCAAAACTTATTATATCTTTTTACATTTTAATTAGCTTAATTTTTAAAAAGTCTACTTAGGCTTTTATTTTAAATAAACTTAATAAATATACTATTAGCTATTTAAAAAAATTAGCTGATTCTAAAATTAGAAAATTAATAATAAAATTATACTAATAAAATCAATTAAAACTAATATGCATATTATTGTGCTTATACATAAATATAAAATATAAACTGTAATATTCTATTAAAGCTTGGTAAATTTTTACTAAAAGTTATTTATTTTAATAAAAAGTAATATATTTAAATTTTAACTATTATTAATAATATATATTTTTATACTTTTTATATATTTATTAATATATACAATATTATAAGCTAAATTACTTAGCTTATTTAACTAAACCTTATTAATATCTATTTTTTTAGATCTTTATATACTTTTCATTTAATAGAATAATAAATACTAACTTATTATTTAATCTAAATAAATTTATAACTATACTTTTATAAAGTACTACTTAGTATAAATAGATTTATAATTATACTTTTACTAAGTATAATTTAGTAAATAATTTATAATTATAAGTAAATTTTAATCTATATTAGTTATACTTAGTAATATTAATAAAAAATATATAAAAAAGATTAAAAATAAAGTTTTAAACTTTGCTTAATATATTAAAATTAAACTTTATTAAATAAATAACTTATTAACTTATTTAATTTTATATTAAAGTTTTTTATTAAAGTATTAAAATACTTTTTAAAGTTATAAATTATTTATTTTATTTTATATAAACTATTATATTTATTAAATATATAGATAGTTAGGCTTAAATTTAGTTAATAATATAGATATATATTATACTTAAACTAAAAAAATTTACTAGTAAAATTAACTATTATTACTACTTTTAACTTAATAGTATAACATATATATATTAATTAGAAGATATTTTAATAATATATAGTATACTTATTAAAATTATTAAATTTTATAACTTTAATTATATGCTACTATTTTAGTATTTAATATTATAGTTTTATACTTATATATTTTATTAAAGTAGTAATTTAAAGCTACTATTTTAATTTATAATAGTAATTTATAATTTTTTTAACTTTGATTTATAAATATTATTTAGTAGTAAATTAATTAAAAATTAAATACTATTAGTTATTTTAAATAAAATATAATTTTTATATTTTTTTTTAAAATACAAGCTATAAACTTTATTATAATATATAAATTTTTAATAAGAATAAGTTTTAAATTAAAAAATAATTTATAATATATATAATTAGCTTAATATTTTAATTTTATTATTCATAATATAGTTTTTAATAATTTAAATTATTCATATTAAAGTAATATAATTATATACTAAAATAACTAATAGCTTTTATTATAAAAATATAAAGATTTAATATAATTAAGTAAATATATACTTTTTATTTAATTTAATATATATTTAAAGTTTAAATTTTTTTTATAATATATTATTAAAATTATATTAAAATTAAAAAATTTAAAAAGTAGGTAGTTTTTTAAAAGTATATATACTAGTATATAGCAGATATACTTTAAAAAAAAATATTAATTTATAGCTTTTGTTTAATATTTAGTATTTTTTTAAACTTATTTAATTAAAGCTAATATTTAGCTAACTCTTTATTATTACTAATTTAAACTTATTAAAAATTATTATAAAAAAAGTAAATTTAGTTTTTTTTAAAATAAAAGCAAAAAACCAGTAATTAAAATATAATAAATTAATTAGATAGTTTAAGCTAATATAACTAAAGTAAAAATTAAAAAAGCTTTTAATAAAAAAAAATAATATAAAAAAATAATTGGAAAAGTTTATTAAAAATATTAAAAATAAAATAAAAATAAAAAAATATTTAATTAAAATAAAAAAATTATTAATTAATAATAATAATAATATAATTTTAGTAAAGCTAAGTAAAAAATATAAAAAATATATATATTAATTTTTATTTTTGATAGTTTATTTTTTTTAAATAATTTTTTATTTATTTTATCTTTTAAATTAATAAAATAAATTTTAAAAAGTATATATATAAAAAAGATAATATAAAATAAATAAAAAAGTTTACTATAATTAATAAATATTATTATTTAAATTATGATATAAAGGATAATAAAGTAAAAATAATAAAAAGTTTAAAGTAGTTTTAATAAAATATTTTTATCTATTTAAATTTAACTTTATATTATTTTCATTGTATATTATAAACATATATATTTGGCAGCTATTTACTAAAAAAATAATAAAAGAAGAAAAGAAAAACTAGTATTTCTTATAAAAAAAATATTATAGCTTTAAAAAATATTTTTATAATAAGCTAAAAGCTAAGTTAATTAAATTATTTACTTATTTATTTAAAATCTAAAGTAAAATTTATAACTTTTATATTTAGTAAGCTAAAGCTATAAAGAAAGTAAAAAGTATATAACTTAATTTAATAATAACTATATTGCAATATTATATTTAAAAGTAAAATAAAATAAATATTTTAAAAATATTAAATATAAAAAATAAATAAGTATATAAAAGTATTAAAAATTTATTAATATAAAAAAGTTTGCTATAAATATTTTACTTTTAAAAAATATATTTAAAAAAATTTAAAAAATAGTTTAAAAATAAATTTTAAAATTTCTAAAAAATTATTTCAATAAGATAAAAATTAGCTTATAAGAAAAAAAATACTTAAATACTAAAAAAATTAGTTTAAAAAATATATAAAAGTTGTAATATAAAGTAAAAAAGTTATTAAATATTATAATAAATTTAAAAAAATTTAGCTTAATATAATTTACTTATTTATAAATAAACTAAGCTATTTTATTTATATTAATATTTTATATATATATATATTATTTTAGTAAATATTAGACTAAATATTAATTATTTAAAATAAATAGTTAAATAAAATTATAAATATTTAACTATTAAATATATATATATAAAGCTAAATAGCAAACTATAATTAGAAAAAAAATTATAAGCAGTTATAGCTTACTTTATTATATACTTTTACTTAGTTAAAAAATAAATATATTTTTAAATTTATATAAAGCTTTAGATTTTTTTAATATAGCTTATAGTTAAAAATATATTATTAAAATATATTTAAAATAAATAAACTTATATTAAAATTAAAATAAAATTTATAAATTAAAGATAGTTTACTAAAACTATATTAAAAAGTTTAATATTAATATTTAAAAAAATAATAAGCTAGTAGTTTAAATAAGTTTATTAATTTTTTTAAATAAAAATTAAATATATACTAAAAAAAATTTAGTATTACTTATATATAAGCTAAGTAATAATTAAATTTATTAAATAAAATTAAAACTATAGCTATTTTAAAAATTTAATATAATTAGTAAACTATATTATTTTTATTTTAAAATATTATAATTTAAAAAAATACTAAAAAGTATAAAATAATTTTTAAAATTTTAATATGTATAATAAAATTTAATTATATATACTTATTTTTATAAAAGTTATAATTTTAAAATATTTAGCATTTATATACTATTTATATTTTTATAATAAATTAAAAATAATTTATAAATTATAAGCTATATAAAGCTATAACTATAATATAAATTATAATTAAATAGCTTTAATCTAATAAAATATATAATTATAAGGTGCTAAAAAGTTATTTTAAATTAAAAAGCTTTATATAAACTGCTTTTTTTAAAAGTACTAATTATTTTTCTTTTTAATAACTAATTAACCTATTTAAAAAAAAGCTATTATTTTATTAAATAATATTTTAAATTTATATATATATATATACTAATTTATTAAAAAATTTAAAAAAATTACTACTATTTTATTAAGTATTATTTTAATATATATATAATTTTATTAAAAAGTATTTTTTAATTTTCTTTATTAATTTTTGAATAAACAATTAAAAAAATATTATTTTATTATAAAGTACTTTTTTAAAATATTTGAAAAATTAAACTTTATTAGTATTAATTTAATAACTTTTATTTAAATTAATTAAGTTAAGTATTATATATTATATATATTAAAATATAGTATATTAATAAATAAAGTATTAAATATATTAATTATTTTAGCTATTTAAAATATATAAATAATATAATAAAATTAGATTTTTATTAAAAGTTTTCTAGTTTAAAATTTTTAAATATATATAAAATTTACTAAAAATATATAAAGTTTAAAATAAGAAAATATTATAAAAAGGTTTTAATTATTTAAAAAAATAAGTTTAGCTTAATTAAAATCAAAATTAAATTAAAATTATTAATACAATTATTTAAAATAATTGTGAAAGAAATTAAAAATATAAATATTAAACTTTTAGTATTAAATTAACTTATTTAAATAATAGAAATAAAAAGTAATTAAAATTATTACAAATAGTATTTATAAGCTTAAAATATAATAAGTATTTAAATAAGCTTATATATATAAATTAAAAATAAAATAGCTATTAAATTATATTAATAGATAAAAATGCTTTAAAAATAGTTAGCATAATTAAGCTAATATATAGAGAGCTTTTTTAATATGATTATAAATAAATTATTGTTTATTTTCTGGAAATTTTAGATATATATATATTCATAATATATAAATAATGTGAAAAAATAGTATTAAAAAATTACTAATAATAAAAATATCTTTTATTAATACCAAAAATAAAAACCCAATTTTAAAAGTATTAATAATAGTAGCTAACTTCCAATATCTGTTAAAAATTGTTTATTATAACAAAAAGTATAAAATTACCATTTTACAAATATTACTTAGCTGCTATAGTATTTTAACTTAAACTAATTTATAGTAAAAATGCAACAAATAAGTTTATTATTAAACTTTATAATTAATACTTTTTTTTTAAAACTTTTAAACTAATATCTAATAGTTAAATATAATTAGTTTAAAATGTAATTAATTGTTAATGTAATAAATAATTTAGATTTTCTTTTATATTATAATAAAAAGTTATATTCTTAGCCTTTTGACTTTATATTTTTATTAAACAAAAAGTGAATCAAAAAATATTAATTTTAAAGCTTATATATTTTTTTTAAAAGAATTATTTAAAAATTAAAAATTATAATAGGCTTGCAAAGGTAAAAATACAATTGTATTAGAATATTAAATTTAATCTTTTTTATTTAAACTTAAATAAATTTGAATTTTTTGCTTTATATAAATTAGGTTAATACTTGATTAAAGTTTTTCATCATTAATATTTCTTAATTTAAATTAGCTTTTTGAATATTATAACAATTATGTTAAAAATATAACAAGCTGGAAACTATTGGTCTGAAGCTAGTTCTTAGAAAACAATAAGTATAAATAAGGAAAATGAATTTCTATTATCTAAAGACACCTATATTTAAACTTAATCTAATCCAAATTATAAAATAACTCAAGACCACCTATTGAAAAAATCGGAAATAACTACAGCAAATCTATCTTTGACAGCTTGGAGAGAATCCAAAGCCGGTCTTACGTCCAAATTGAAGGTAGCAACTTGCTCAGTATCCTCTTGACCATCAGAATAATAATCGATAATGTATCGTTTCTGAACCCCGCATCTATCGACAATCCAATCATGTCTATCAAAAGGTTTAGGGGCACTAAAATAATAAAAATAAATATTCAAGCAATTTAAAATAATAAGATTTAAACCTACCCAAAGAATGTCGAATAGAACCAGGCTTTT
The DNA here is from genome assembly GCA_037055185.1 of Capillidium rhysosporum. Taxonomy (NCBI): domain Eukaryota; kingdom Fungi; phylum Entomophthoromycota; class Entomophthoromycetes; order Entomophthorales; family Capillidiaceae; genus Capillidium; species Capillidium rhysosporum. The sequence goes on from JAWQFY010000025.1 coordinate 74,390, forward strand.
GGGGTTAGTTGATCGGGTTTACCACTAAATTTAAGTAGCAGAGGATCCGAGCGCTTATCACAACCATGACTTTAAAAAGTTAGAAATAAATCATATATTAATATTTTACCAACTGTGTAGCTTTTCCCATTTTAAAATCTCATCCCAAGCACCTTCATTTAAAAAGTTGTGGATATCGACCATCATCTCAACATGTTCAACCGGCGTCTCTTTCCCTTTCCTAAGTAAAGCGTTATAGAATTGTTGTGGCGAAGGGTATTCCCATCGATTTATATTATCTCCATCTTTACGCGGTATTTTACTGATTTCTCTTTCTAAAGGTAATTGATTTGAGGTTGCTTCATTCGCTAGAAAAGGGATGTTATTTGCAGGGTTGAGTTCACCTTTCATAGGACATTGTGCTGTTTCTGAAGTGGGCTTTGGTGTCGGTTTGTCAGCTATATCTTGATGCATAGGACATTGACTAATATCTCCTCCTCTATTCATCTTTTATTTTAATTAAATCTGTTTTTATTCTTAAATTTGAGATAAAATCAATTTTTTAGTTTAATTCCTAAGATTTTTTGAATTTCTTAAAATCAATTTCGGCTCAGCTAAACTTTTCTATCCAATAAAGTTTTGGTCTAATGATACCAGATCTGATGAATTAAACAAAAACATGTAATAAACTAGTTATTTATCAGTCACATTATTTTAAAAGCGAAATACATTCTATTTTTTCAAGTTAAAGTTACCGAAGGAAGAAAGTTTAAAATATATAACTACTGGCGAGCAATATTTATATATTAAAGATGGTTAACCAGAGCTTATTCAATCGATTGAGGCATTTTGATGCTTATGCAAAAACTTTAGATGATTTTCGCATTAAAACGACAACTGGAGGAACTGGTATATAAATGTATAGCTTCATTTACTAAATTTCATCTAGTAACTTTAATAAGTACAATTATTATCATACTCCTTTCAATTACTGAATTTATGGATTACAGAAAAATACATATTAAATCTGAGCTTTCAGTTGATAAAAGTAGGATGGAAACTTTACCTATTCATCTAGACATAACGTTTCCAAGAGTACCCTGTTACCGTAAATATGGTATTAATTGTTTTCTAAATTTTGTAGTATTATCTTTAGATTCAGTTCAAGCTACCGGGGAATATCAAATCAACTTGGAATCCTCTATATTTAAGATGCGTTTAGATAAAAATGGAAATGAAGTTCATACTGAAGAATTTGGTATTTAATTTATCTAAGTTAAAGTTTTAAATATATTAGTTCCCGGTCAAGAGAAAAATAGTACTGAACACAACGAACTCATTAAAAAAATAAAAGCCAGTAATTATTGTGGATCATGTTATGGTGCTTTACCTGATACTGAATGCTGTAATACTTGTGAATCGGTTCGAGCTGCGTATACTAAAAGAGGTTGGGATATCAACCAAGCCGAAAATATTGAACAGGTACTTTCATCTCACCATCAGTCATTAATTTTTATAGTGTGTTAGTGAAGGTTGGTCTGAAAAAGTTAAACTTCAGGCTGGAGAAGGCTGTAACATCCATGGCAAACTAGTTGTTAAAAAGATACCTGGAATTTTCCACATCGCTCTAGGCCAATCCTTCAACTTTATGGGTATGCATATGCACTCCACTTACGGCAGCACCAATCATGATTATTCCCATACTATAAATAAACTTTCGTTTGGAGAAGTTATCAAATCAATTCAAAATCCGTTGGATAACGTGGTTAAAACTAAAGAACTTGGTAATTCTATACTTTTATTTCAAGCTTTGCTTTATATTGTTTTTAATATTATAGTTATTAAAGTGGGTTTACTGATCCATTAAATTATAATTTTAGGACCTATCAAATTCCAGTATTTCCTCAATGTCGTAGCTACTAACTTCTACTACCTCAGCGGCGAAACTTTAAATACCAACCAGTATTCCGTCACTCAACATGAAGAGGATATGTCTGGAGATGAAGCTTCTGGCTTACCAGGTAAACCATGGTGTTCATTTCTGTAGCTAATATTTATTTTTTCTATAGGCGTGTTCTTCAAATTTGAAATTTCTCCTATGCTGGTAACCTACACCCAATACCAAAAATCCCTTTCCTCCTTTTTAACCTCTTTATGTGCAATTGTGGGAGGTATTTTAACAGTAGCTTCAATTATTGATGCTGCTATATATAATGCAGAAAAGGCAATGAAGAAAAAAGTGGAGCTGGGGAAAGCCTCATAGAGTTTATACAATTAATTGTGTTTAATATATAGGTTAATCATAAATGGTAAATCATTTTATAATTAAAGAAATTTTAATTACAAATCTATAAATAAAGATATTTTGAGAACTTAAGTAGTTATTAAATATTTCATAATACTGCCAAAAATTAAGTAGTTACATAAAATAGCAAAAAGTAGACTACTTAGTTTCTAAAAGATTTTGATTAATAAAGACACTTTAATTTTAAGATTAAACTTGCTATTTAACTTTGAAAAAAACATTAAAATTATAAAAGTCTAATTTTAAATATTTAAGAAGATATAACAAATATAATTATATATATTAAGCAAATAAATATAGTAAATTATTAGTTTATTTGATGTCTTAAACTTTTTATAGTTAAACATATTTAAAGCTAAAATAGCTTTACAGTAATTTAGTATATTATTACTTTTTAATTACATTTTTTTAAAGCTTTAGTAATTTTAATATATATATATAGCTATAATTATATATTAATATATAAATACTATTTTTATTTATATATAATTTTACTAACTAGATAATTTCTATAATATATATATATACTTATTTACATATTTTATTATAATAAATAGAAAATTTAAACATTTTACTTTTAATATTAATTTTAATATAATATAGTGCTAGAAAATTAACTTATTATTAACTATATATATATATATAGCTTTTAAACCCTACTTTATTTTAAAACTTATAGTTTAAAATATTTAAATAATTTAATATAGCTAATATAGTTAATATATTAAGTTTTAATATATTTATTTTATTTATAATAATTATAAAAATAATTAAAATTAAAATTTTTTATAGTTTAAAACTAAATTTAAAAAAAAATTAAAACTTTTAAAATACTAATAATATATATATAATATTTTTATTATAATAAACTTTTATATTTAAATAAAATATAGTTTTTTAAAAATTAATTATAAAATATAATAACATTTAGTTAAAATTTTAAAAAAGTAATAAATATTATTAATATTTAATCTAAGATTTTCTATTTTATTAATTATAAAAAAAATTATAAATTATAAATAAAAAAAAGTAATATAATAATAGAAAAAGAGTTAGTTTTATACTAAAAATAAATAAAAAAATTAATTATTAAAATAAAATATAAAGAAAAAAAGTATTAAATAAAGTATAAAAAATTAAAATAGTAAATAAAAAAATAATATATTTTAATAAGTAAAGATTAAAGTACATAAATTAACTATAATTAAAATTTTTTAAAAAAGTAGTAAATAAAAGCTAATATTATATAAAAAGTAAATTAATAATAGTTTTAAATTTTAGTTAGATAAATAACTAGTTTATTTAATAATTTAATTCTTATTTTAAATAATTTAAAAAATATTTATTTATTATAATATAGTTTAAAATAAAATATTAATTATATTTAAATAATTATTTACTAATTAATATTAGTTTTTAAATAACAATTTTAAATTTTTATTTAATAAAAAATAATATATTATTAATAGCAATTTTAGTCATTTTTATTTATTTTAATTATAAATTTAGTTTTTATTTAAGTCAAAAATTTATTTATTAATAAAAATTAATAAAAAAGAAAATTAAAAATAAAAACTAGCTTTAAAAATAAAAATAAAAATAAAAATAAATTAAATAAAAAGTATTAAATTTTTTTTAAAAAAAAAACAGCTTTTTTAAAATAAAGCTAATAGATTTTATTATTATTTTAAATAAAATAATAATTTAAAATATTTTAAAACTTAGTTTTTTATATTACTAAATAATTATTTTACTTACCTATATATATTAAACAATAAATTTAAAAATACTAACTTAATTCTATTTTAATTTTTAACTTTATATTTAATATTTTTAATATATATTTTAATATATATTTTAATTTTATTTATAATATTATTATATATAATAGTAATTATAAAATTAAAAATATTATAAAGTAGTTTTAATTTCACTTTTTAATTTTAAAATTATTTATACTAAGGTATAATAGATATTATACTTTTTTTTAATAAAGGTTTATATATTTTTATTAAAATTAAATATATATTAAAGTTTACTATATATTTGTTTAACTAAATTATATAATTTTAGTAAACTCTAATTTTTTTTTACTTATTAAATTAGAAAAAATAGATTTATTACTAAATTAATAATTTTTTTTAATAATTAGTAGCTTTTGCTTTTTATTATAATTTATAATTATTTTATACTTACTATTATTTTACTGATATTAAAAATATTACCTATATTTATATTATATAAATATTTTTTAACTAGCTTTTAAATATAATTAATTTTATTTTATAAAAGTATTTTAAAATATATAGTTTAATTTAATTTAAATAAAATTATATATATATAATAGTTATATAAATATTATTAATTAAAATAATATATAAAATAGCTTAAAATTATAATATTAATAAATAAAAAATTAGCTACTTTTAAAAAAAGCTAATTTTTATATATAAAGCTTAATAAAATTTTAAAGCTTAATATAATTAAATTTTAACTAAGTAAACATATATTATTTATTTAGTTTTATATTTATATAATTTTAAAACTTTTGGTATATTTTACTAAAAGTTATATAAAAATTAATTTTTTTAATAAATATATATTTAAAATTTTTAGTATTTTAATAATATATATAATAAATATAATTTATAATTAATAGCTATAAGTTTTAAGCTTTAATTACTTTATTAAGATTTATAGCTAAAAATTATAGCATATTATAGTTATTTATAAGTTTTTTTTATATTAGCTTTACTAATATTTTCTTTTTTTTACTAAATAAAAAAAAAATACTAAATATAATACTATAAATTATTAGTATTTTTTTTACCAAATAAAAAAGATAAAATATAATTTAAAAAAACCTTTTTTTAATATGTTTAATTAAATTAAAATTTAAGCTAAATATAGCTTTTTATTTATAAAAAGCTAGTTAAAAAGCTTAATACTAGTATTTTATATACTTAGTATATAAAATTTTAATATAATTTTTAATTATTATAGTAATATAAATATAGTACTAAAATAAAATTTTATATTTATTAGAATTATTTAATAGTTCTTTAAATAAACTTTTAAAAAAAAATTAATATAAAACTTTTTAAATAATTATAATATAGTTTAAAGCTTTTCAACTTTATAATTTATTATAGCTATTTAATTACTTTTTAAATTAAAAATTATAAATATTTTGCTTAAAACCTAAAAAATTATTAAACTATATAAAATCATTTTATTATTATTTAAACTAAATTTAATTACTATTTTAAAAGTATTAATTTTTATATTATTATAAATAAAAATAGTAAATTTATATTAGTTAAAAGTTTTATACAATAATATTTAAAATAAAAAATTAATTTATATAATTATTAATTAAATATATATAAATTATTATAAAAGTTTGTAAATTTTTTATTTATTTAGTTTAATATATTAAGTTTAAATCAAGTATAAATATATATTTAGTATTTTAGCTTTTTAATATACTTTTTTTAAATAAATTTTGAATATAATATTTAAAACAAAATTTATATATATGTTAATATATCTAAAAAAACTAAAAAAATAAAATTATTTATTTTTTATTAATTAAAAAAATTATAAACCCTTTTTATAAGTTTTTAATTAATTTTCAAATTTATATAGTCTTCAAAATTTAATTTAATAACTTAAGCTTAATAAAAAAAGCTTAAATTTTTAGCTTTATTTTATTTTAAAAATTCTTAGATTTATTTTTAAAAAATTTAATATTTACTAGTATTATATTTGCTATTTAATCTAGTATTTTGTATTAAATATATTATAAAATTGATATAAAATATATTTAATTATTAAAATATAGCATTAATAAACTATTTATTTTTTTAGAATAAATTATAAATTTTCTAATTAAATTAACATTTAAAATTATTATATAGTAAAAAAGTTAAAAGCTTAAAATTTCAAAAAGTATATAATTTAAGTGTATAAAAATTATTATATAAAGCTATAAATATAAAAATCTAAATAAATAATAATAATATATTTATATAAATATATATTTACTACTATAATTAAATATTTAATTAATATATTAAAAATAATATACCTTGAATTTATAGTGTTCATTTTTACTAAAGTGTAAAATTAAACTAATATTTTTTATAACAAATAGCTAGTATAAATTAGCTATATATATAATGAATTTTATTAAAAGTTAAGTTATAATAATTAATTATCCTTCAAATTATAAAAAATAAATTTCTAATATTATAAGAAATAAAAATAAATAGCATAAATAAAATATAAAAAATTAAAGTTAAATTTTATTATCATTCTTTATTTATATTATTATCAAATAAAAAAGTTAAATAAATAAAATAAAATAAAAATTGTAAAATATTTTATTTTTATATATATTTATTGTTACCATGTTTATATAGCCTCTTTAGCTCAGGGGCAGAGCGTTCCCCTAGTAAGGGAAAGGCCACTGGTTCGATTCCGGTAAGAGGCATTAATCACTTTTTTTATGAATTTTAGTTAATATGGTATTATTTTGTTATTTCGGATATTCTTCAATTTTATAAAAGATTATTTAATTTTAATAAGTAAAGTCTTTTAATTCTGATTTGAAAATTAGCTAGTTAAAAGCTAAAGTATTAATTTATTATTCAACTAATCTTAAAATTATATATTAACTAAATATGCAATTATTATAATTGCATTAGGTACTTGTATTTAATAAATGAAAATTAGTCAATTATAGAAATAGATTTGGCATTTTAAAATCATATAAAATATATAATTTAGAATAAAATAAACCTTAAATATAGCCTAAGTATATAGAAGTATTAAATTAAATTTCTCACTTATATTAATGGAATATTAAAAAGTTATATTTACCTTGATTGAGCAAATAAATATTATTCTGATATTTGTAATTTTTGTAATTTTATTTATTTAAGCTACTTAATAATAAATAAATTTAAATATATATTTTTTTAAGTTATTAAATTTTTATTTATAATTTTTTAAAATAAAAAGTTGTATTTAGTAGTATAGTATATATATATAATTAGCATTGTTTATTTTTAAAAGATTTAGAAAAACTCAATATTAGCTAATAATAAATTTTTTAAAATATAAGAATAGATTATATAGTATAAGCTAATAAAATATTTAGCTAAATAAATAAAATTTTAATAAATATTATATTATTAATAAATGTAAAATATAATTATAATATTACTATTAATTTTAATGAATTAAAAAAATTTAAAGTTAAATATATACTTTAAATAATTTAAAAGTAGTTATTATTAAAAAAAAATGCTAAAAACTATATAAAAATTATTAAAGATTATTATACTAATTTTTTAAAAAGAGTAAAAATAAATTAATTTTATTATATATATAAATATTAATGTTTATATTTTTAAAATAATAATTAATTTTTATTTTAGCTAATAATATTATAATTTTAAACTAGCTAGTATACTATTTAGATTTTAATTTTATTAAATATATCTAAATTATTTTAAAAAGTTATATATATTTAAATATTAAGCTAGCTAAAATCTAAATAAACTTTAGATAAAAATTAAAAATACTCTAAATAAATTTACTAAAAAATAAATAAAAGCTTATAAAAATAAATAAAATTAAAAATATAAAATATAAAATTAAGTTTTATTTAAAAATATATAAAGTATATATATTAAATTTAATAAAGTAAGCCTTTTAAATATATTAAGCTATTAATATAAATATTATATATTTATATAAAATTAGGGTTTTTATTTTTAATTAATTTTTTTATAATATTTAAAACTTTATAAAATAATAATTTTAAATATATATATTTTTTTATAATTTACTTTTTAATATAGTAAATTAAAAAATAATTTTAATTATTAGTATATAAAAATAATAAAAAATTAAAGTAAGAGTAAATTAAAACTTAATTAAAACTAATTTTAAAGTTATAAATTTTAAATTATTAATTTTTTTTAAATTTAAATATATTTAAAATTCTTAAAACTAAAAGTTTTAAAAATATATGTAAACTTATATATTTATAATTAATTATATATTTTGGAATAAGTATAAATTAAAATTTTAATTTTTAATTTTATATAAATTTTTTAAAATTTAAGAAAATTATATATATATAATTTAAAGTATTAAAAATTAATATTTTAAGTTATTTTTATTTTTTAATTAAAAATAAACTAAAATATATTAGCTTTATTTATGTAAATATAATTTTTTTTTAGTTAGTTTATTTTATATAATATTATAATTAATTTAAACTTAATTAATACTATATTTAAAAATATTATTTATATTATTATATTAAAACTATAGTAATATATTTTAAAATTTTTATTTATTTACTTTTATTTT